>JAOTQJ010000099.1:5223103-5235574 GCA_025642045.1 Solanum sejunctum | reverse complement strand
TATAATGCACCCCTAACACACCCACAAGCTTTAATTTACAAGAATTAAGCTAGAAATTAACATACCTTTCAAGTCCCATACGAGACCCAAATCCTCATACCCATCGAACGAAGCACTTCCTTGACCAGCTAACGTCACCACGCCACTTAGGAGACTCAATATACCAAGTTTGAAGTGTCAAATAATCGAAAGATCAAAAAAAGGAAAATTTTTTCTCTTCACTGTAGCTGGCAGAGAGCCCTCACCTGATGCTCTCTAAATTTTTTCTAAGTGTAAACTTCTCTTATGCCTACAAAATATATACACCTATATATAGGCACAAGTCCCTCTCTTGGACCAATCAAAAAATGCCACACACATGAATCCACTCAAAATTTTAAATCTCAAAGACCACCCTTTAAATTAAATTTATATTTGGTCCCAAACTTTACCAAATTGAACCAATTGAGGACTTATGGGTTCTAACTTACGGGGTCTAACATATTTATAGGTAACCAAATGCCTAACAAATGCTAAAGTATTAAATAAAAAAATATTAGTGCATTTTCCATTAAAATGAGTGCACTATCTATTGGTAAAAAAAAGTTAGTGCTTTAGTGCAAAACCCATAATGACCACTTAATGTTTGGAACTTTTCTTTTAAAAATAATGGACGGACAATAGGGTCATTACAATTTAGTTCTACAACTGTATACTCTTCATGAAATACATAATTACCCAAAATGTAACCAACTCATTGTCAAGAATAGCAATGAAAACACAACAAGAGAACTAACTATGAATCCAAAAACTGAAAAATGAACCTACAACTATGTAATAACATCAAAAATCTTGTTTGCCTCCCAAGTAGCGCCTGATTTATTGTTGGGGCATGACTTAGGCATTTTGAGTACTCAGCCTTCCTTAAGATATGGGGCACTCTTATCACCAAACTTTGCTTTCTCGGTGCTTGCCACCATGTCTCTTTGAATTTGATCCAGTTGTGTTAATACAAGTTTGAACTGACGATTATGCTATTAAATTGTCACAGAATGTTGGTCAACTTTAAGGTTTATTTTTAATAATGTCAGGCTTGACCTCCTTCAATGTCTCTTCTTGAACATCTGACCTCTTTAACAACTGGTTAAACATCCCCTCCATTCTCAAATTCATATCTCCCATATCATGATTATGTGGGGATGTAATTGCTTGTTCAAAACTCATGTTAACGGTGCTTATATAATCCATTAGATAAGTATTTTTTAGCTTCCATAGATGGTTGGATTTAACTACCATATTCATGTTCACCAAAATCTGTGAAAATGGTTGCTTCACAAACAAACCTCCTAAGGGGGAATCAACGTATGCTTGACTATTAGCTTCTAGAGCTCGATAGAAATTCTCCACCAGGACACTCCCAGAAATTTCATAGTCTGGTGCGTTCCTCAAGCATCTATTAAATTGTTCCCATGTATCAAGGATTGAATCACCAGGGAATTGGTTGAAGTGTTTGATCTAATCTTCCACTTTAAGCCTATTTGATGAAGTACCTTGCTAAGAAGGCTCTTGCAATTCTATCCAACAGGTAATCAAACCTTGTGGAAGCTTAGATAGCCATAATACAACATTGTCTGTGAGAGATAATGGGAAGACACCAAATCCCACAGCATCCATAGACAGATTCTATGTCTCCATCACACTCTTACAATAAATATAACATTATGCAAGTGGTTATGTGGATCCTCCGATGGTAAGCCCGCAAATAGTCTACAGTTCTGCAGCATCTGAAGCAACCCACTAGAGACTGTGGACTTTGTGTCTGCCGATAATTCTGGCAATACAATAGCTTCTATCATATCCACAATCATATGATTCATCCTATACTGATTGTACTGGTAAACATTGCCATTGTAATTCGGAGGATGTGGAATATTCTCAAAAGGAGGTGGATTTTCATTCCCGCCATCATCATTATTGTTCCGATTCAAAGTTGCATTAGCCACGTTATTGGCATTTTCTTGGGTCATTCTTCTTGTAATTCTTTGGAGCTCTAGATCAAGTGGAGTTAAGGGATTGCCTTAACTCCTAGTGTTGGGCATACATTAGTAGTATACCCTGCAAAGAAACAAAGACAAATATAAAAATAAAAGTAAAATGCAAGGGAACTAAGGATTAACACTCGAATTACAATTACTAGTGAATGCAACTAAGTCTAGTCGCATTCCCTGGAAACGGTGTCATAATCCTTGATCATGCCCAAGTTACACCTCTCTATTTTTTAGGATAAAGCAATCGTTGTCAAATATAAAACCTAACCAAGGCTAGGGGCGAACCCTTGGGGAATACAGAGACTAATGAGAATTCACAAATAAGTAATTCAAGTAATTAATATCAACTTAATTCCTGGGGGGAGGGGGGCATTTGAAGTAATCAATAATAAAAGAAACTACACTAACAATAACGGAAGAGAATCAATAATAGAGAACAACTTGGGTTTTGTGTTCCTCATGATTCACCAACTCAATAACACTGGATAACCCAATTCTTGACTAGAGTATAGCATGAGGGATGATAATTTAAGTTTACTAAGCCCTTTGATAAAAAATGAGAGGCGAATTTCACTATACGACTTGGCCCATCTCCATAGTGTGTATTACTAATCATTACCTATAGTCCCAGTCAACCTCTCCTTGGCCTAGTTCGGTTGATTAGATTAGAACACATAATTGAATCGTGTTAATCAATTTCTTTTCGTATTCATTACTATATTGATTTGGAAAGTAACACTAGGCAAGTTATAATATTGGCCACCACTAGAAAACATGCAAAACGAAGAGAATCAATTAATACATGCAAATATTCATTCCATGAATTGTAAATTACCTAAGTTTATTTGGTTAGATCTTCATGGTTCCTACAATCCCGAGTTGTGGATTTAACTACTCATGCTATGGGTAGATAAAGAAATTATGAATTGAGAAAATACAATTAAAAGCTTACCCAATTGAATTGAAAATCAAGCAAACACAAAATTGACTGAGAATCACAAGATTTGAAGATCAAATTAATTTAGAAGTGTATTCTCTCAATTTTATCTCTAAGTATTGTATTCTAACCCTAATTATAATGAAACTGATGGATTTCTCCCTGAAAAATAATCTAAAAATACTATTTATAATAATTACAATTATGTCCTTAATAAAATAGAAAAACAGGTCTGCAGACTCCACGAAACCTATTTACGACTCGTAGATGTTTCTATGAGTCGTAATCGGGGTCTCTAATCAGCTCTTGGGATCTTGGACTTCATTTCTATGAACCATCTTCACGACTCGTAAACTGATTTACGACTCATGCTTCAGACTCGTAGGTTTCAACTGCTTCAAATGATCCCTCGATGGAAATCTTCACAAAACCTACCTATACAACTCGTAGAATGCTCTACGACTCGTATAGAGGTCTCATGGACTTGAGCTTCAGATTTCAACCTTCACTGGAATTTGTCACGAACTAGCTGTACGACTCGTAGACTGCGCTACCACTCGTAGAGGGTATCATAAATACAAAAAAACCAAAAATTCTGCAATTTTGCCCCAAAGTCATGACAACCTGTTTTCCTACAACACTAAGCACAAAAACACATAAAAATCATAAATTCGCATCGAAAAAACACAAAATTCTAAGTTTTAAGCATCAAAAGTATTGTATTTTGACAGCACATCAAAATACTAAATTAAATTAATATGAAGTAATGCAATGATGAAGCACTAAAACATACAACTAAACAAACTAAAATCTGAAATGACTGACTACTAGGTCATGCATTACTGATATTGAACTATGGGAGATATTATAGACTGATGACATATAACCATGAGAGTATCTACACGGAGTCTGATGTATAATACCCATCAAAAAGGTACAATACACTTTATGGGAATATAAAGGCTAATCTTAGCTAATGTGATACCATTCACCTAATGTTGATAAAGAAAGAAAGAGTCAGTCTTGGTCTGACAGGTAGCCATTATAATTTTAGGATGGCATGTAGTTCTAGAACATAGAATTTTCTACTAAAGGTCTTGGTCTTAATAATGAGTGGGCCTTCATCCCTTGGTTCCCTCGTGTTAAATAAAATTTCTGACGAAAATCTGCTAATAAACTAAAAGTAATAATAATAATATAAAATGATATTGATAAACTAATAAAAATTTAGTGCTCATGAATACTGATAAAAGTTGATAATGTTCAAGAGGCACTTTATTTGAAAGCATTTTAAATTTTGAAAACTGACCATCTGAGACATGCATCTAAAATGACATAGTGCTAAGATATGAAAATATCTATATTTTGTGCGTTCATTAAAATACTATTCAATATTAAATTATAATTTAAAAACACAAAATTAAACCATTAATCATGAAGAAGAATATGGAAGATAGTGAAAAATCATGCTTCTCATAAAATCCTAACTGCTATAGAAATCATGGACTGAAAATCTAAGTTTACTTAGGGACTCAATTGGTGAAAGAATAACCACCAATAAAATCTCACAAACCTAGAAAGAGGACACTAGCTAAAATTTTGAATGGAGACTTAAATCTATAGAACCCTAGTTCTAGCTTGTGAGAAACCTTGAGAGTATTGGTCTTTGCACATATATACTATATCTATCTCTTCCGAAGATCAAAGTAAAATCAGAGTTTTTGAAGTTTGATCTACGAGACTCATCTATGCTTTGTAGATAAATCTACGAGCCTTCAATGAGATCCGTATAATCAGGCTAAAAATTGAGTCTCTAAAGTTCAAATCATGGGATCAATCTTCGTCTGCAATTCCTTTTATGATTCGTAAAATTCATTCTCTAGAATTAGACTAAATTGTGAGTTTTATGACTTTGATCTATGATCCAATTTATAACTTGTAAAAACTTTTACGATCCATCAATAAGATTTGTAAATTTCAAACCAAATTCTCAAATATCTAAAGTTGATCTATGGATTCCGTTTATGATTCATGGTTCCATCTATGATCCTCAGATGATGACCATAAATCTCAAAATTTTTTGCAGACCTAAATTTCTAAAGTTCCTTTATTTGATTTGGACATTAAAACTTTTTGGGTATTACAAAGATATATGGCAGATATTAAACATTGCCTTCTTTAAGCCATAAGTTATCAGCTATCTTTGGCCTCAACCTCATAGTCATAGACTAAAGTATTTCATAAATTAATCACTACGTTAGGCTTAATCATATCAAAGATTATAATTTGAATATATATATTAAAAAAATGATATTTTCAGTACTAGCTTAAAATTTTGAATTCGTAGTCGTAAGAAAAAAAAAACGTATCATTGCAACGTTACCTCTTGTTTGGAATACAATTCCAAAGTTCCACCAACAGGACAAAACATATCATGTGCCTATCCCCCATTGCTAGTAGACATGGCAATTTCCTATTTGGTAATATCCCAACATTACTTGTAGACCACCCCTTAGGAGACACAAAAACCCCACTTAGTGAAGACATATCAAATAAAAATGGGACCTCCAAACCCGCAAATAGATACTTCAAGAATACACAATTCTCCCTTGTTTAACTACACAAATTGTTTTATGATATTTCCAAATTTTTGTCAATCTCCCTCTAAATTTTAGTAGCTGTTCTTTTATCTTACATGAAAATAGAACCAGTCATCTTCTAAGGACACATTCTAGCATGTTGCTACCTTTTAGGACACTCAAAAGAGAATGAATTTCCTGATACTCCATACATATATTGGCATTATCAAATTGGTCCCAAAAATTCATTGCCATTTGCTGAAGTTTTAATTATAATGCATTCAAATAGACAATTGCACTTTGTAGGATTTTTATCCCAAGGCCATTCGTTTGTTTGAATCTTTTAACCAAAAGGCAACTACCCCTTTTCTTATCATTAGACCCCAGCTGTGTTCCAGGAAAAATTCGATATGTCTATAATAGTTCAGCAATTTCAATGCTTTATTTACCGAGTCACCATATAGCTAAAGAGAAAGAGAAACACACCATGGGCTTTATTCTAGATATCAAATTTACTGTTTTTGCCAAAAAAAAAAATGTCAACTTTAGGGACCTACTTGTCATGTGAAATTGTCAAGCTAAAAATGAGAGGATGGATCCACCACAAGTTGGCGTGTGTTAATGACCAATTATTAATTGAGAGGGCAAAAGAATAGCCCTAGAATATAGAATGTGATTAGGAACAACAAGACAAAGACCAATATTTGCCATATGGAAATCTACGTTATAAAGAGGACATTTGGTCATGTGCATGGCTTGACAAAACAATGATTTTGTCATAACTCAAAATAAAAGGCTAATACAATGGCCTTCTGGTGGATCCATACATAAGGATAGCCTCACATCCACATGCAATCAAGTTTCTAAAAGGGAAATCTCAAATTAATTATTTGAACAATTTTTATGTCCTTGGGATTGTGTTAGAGCTGGATTTTTCACCGACCATTTGTATCTTCCTCACATCATCATGTCGAATATGTGTTACTGTTTTGTAACACAACAAAATATAATGAAACATATGGGGAGTAGTAGAATAATTCAGAGATTTTTATATTTTTTATTTAATAATTGAGAGTCCTTACAGTTGTATTATGTGTTTACTTGGTGAACTCAAAACCACAAATTAGTATTAATAATTATTACCTTTTCGTTGTGATGTTGAATGGAAAATATATAGATCAAATTTACAACAACATAATGCAGCTTAGAGTGTGTTTGGTGGGGAGGAAAATATTTTTAAATTTTGTTATATTTATTTGATTTAAATATTTTAAAAAATATTTTTTTAATTAATTTATTTTTCTCAAATTTAAATAAAATAACTTTACTTAAAAAAAATATAAAAAATATTTTTTAGAACTCTCTTCCAACCTTAAATTATAATTTTTTATTCTTACCCCATCCTGTACCTTGATTCCAACCTCCTAAAAAAAATAATAAAATTATCCCACTCGTACCCTCAGCCCAACCCTCCAACCAAAATATTTGAAATTTGAAAAAATGCTTCAAGTCTCAACATTTTTATTTTTTTTCCCATCCCTACACTTCCTACCAGCCCCCTCTCCCGGCCAACCCCCGCCCCAAACCCACTTACTAAAAAGTTTTAAAGAATTATTTTTTAGAAAAAAATAATTAATTTTTTTTTACTCCTGTCTTACCCTTGAACCCCTACCAACACCCCTCCCCCATTCACCCACAAAAAATAAAATGGAATTTAAAATTTATTTTTTAAATAAATTAAACTTTTTCACCCCACTTCTATCCCCGACTCCCAACAAATCCCCCTGGACCCCATCCCCTTCAATCACCTAAAAAATATTAAAAAATTTTAAAATTTAAAAGATTTAATCTTTTTAGCCCGCCTCCCCTCCCCTGCCGCTGCCACCGCACACACTCACAAAAAAAATTAAATTTATTTTAAAAATAATTATTTTTTCTTGCCTCACCTCTACGCCAGTCCCATCGATTTTTTTATATATAATTTAAATCAATCATGAACTAGAAATTTGTTGTCACTTTTCTATCTTAAATAATATTTTTTGAAAAATATTTTTGATTCATGAATCAAACACTAAAAAATATTTTTTAGAGGATGTTTTTCACTTACCAACTAAACATGAGAAATATATATAAGAAATCAACTTATTTTTCATAAAATATTTTTCATGAAAAATATTTTTTTTCATACAACACCCTTAGTATAGCCTCATTAATGAGCTTAGGTATGAGAAGAATAAAGTGTACTCATATCTTATTGTTACCTCCTAAGAGTATTTCGAAGGATCCCTGATTTGGAAGAACACACATCAAAGCAATTAAAAAAACTGCAAAAGAAAAAAGGAAATAACAAATAATAAGAAAAATATAACATGAAAATTAAGAGCAACAACAATAACTAAATAATGTGATAACACAAAAATCATAAGACATACAACTACACGAAAGTGTTATTATTACAGATACAATGCATCAATTACCAAGCTTATCCTGCATGAAAATGAGACCACCCTCAACTATCTTCTATCCTTCTTCTCTGATTCGCAATCTTCACAATCTCTTATTTGATATTTATTTTTGATAAGTTGAAGTTATATCATATTATGTCTAATCACTCTCCCAAACACTTCTGAGCCTACCTTTGCCTCACCTCTTCTTCACATATACAAATATTTCATTCTTATTTCCCTCATCTTATCCACTACAAAGGTCACTCATATGTTGTCTTAGATATCGTCATTCTTAATCTTATCTTTTCTAGTATATCTGCACATACATATACTGGTGGATTTAGAATTTTAACTTAGGTGGTTAGAAATATAATAAAAGTATAAACGTGCGAACAAATTAGAAAATACAACAAGCTAAAAAATAATGTTTTAAGTGGGATTCAAACCCTGAACATAAATGTTCAGTTAAAAAAAATCCTATCATTATGCTAGACTTTACTTATTATTTAGACGGTTGAAGTTATATATATATATATGAAAATATAGAAAATTGAGAGGAACCATATTGATGATTGCTTGAAAGGTACTAATACTTATTTTGGTTGTGAAAAGGTGGAGAACAAAATCTTCCAATGCTTTAATGTTTCTACTAAAAGGAAAGAAGGGCGTCAATAAGGTCAAATGGTTCCAAGAGACAAATGTAGCAAGGTGTCCAAGTTCAAGAAAATGATCCATGTGGTAATCGATTTTCTGCCTTGCAAGCTAGACAGGAGATTGAGGAGTCTCCCGATGTGGTTATGGATACGTAGGACATGTATTTGATAGCCTTTTTCTTTTTAAGAGAACAATATATAGCGCACAAGAATAGTCAAAGACCAGAAAAATTTATTGATGTAATGCCATGATAATATATGCTTTGGATTATCTAGAAAATCTCACCACTAATGCACTAATATTAATTATATTATATTGACAAACATCCCTACCGTACACTAGAGACATTATGAGACAAAAGTAGTGATTTAAGTCATAATTGTGTAAATTATTCCAATCATTTTGCTTCATTGTTATGAAACAAAGTTAATAAGTTTGTCCCCAACTTACATTACAAGATTAATAAATATTACAGTAACACTTCCTATTAGTGGTACTATAATAGGTTGCTACCTATCATAATGTATTCAAGCAGTAAGCAGCATATGCTTCAACATGTGGTAATTGTATTAAGATTAAAAGAAAAACCCAATCCTATATAGTACTACTAGTTTTGACGGAAAAAAAAATATCTTATTTATATTAATGGATCTTTAAGGCTGACATGATTTTGTGTAAAAAAAACCAGAATGTTGCAAAAAAACCAAACATGTTAACCGTTCTATTGTAAATTGATATAACATCTAATATAATTGTCCCGTGTGTTGGCATATATCAGGGCGATTAAGGACATGTATGATAGAGCCAAAACTCGAGTAAGAACGGTGGGAGTAGACTCAGAATATTTTTCTGTCGAGATGGGACTCCACCAAGGATCTGTGTTGAGCCTTTTCTTGTTTGCCTTGGTGATGGACGAGCTGACGCGATCTATCCAGGCAGAGATTCCATGGTGTATGTTATTTGCAGATGACATAGTATTGATTGATGAGACTCGGACTAAAGTTAATGATAGGTTGAAGGCCTGGAGACACACCTTGGAGTCCAAAGGATTCAAGTTGAGCAGGATCAAAACTGAATACATGGAGTGCAAATTCAGTGGTGAGAGGGATGAGGCAAACTTTGATGTGAGACTTGCCACTCAACCTATCCCTAAGAGAGAAAACTTTAAGTATCTTGGGTCCATCATCTAGAGTAGTGGCGATATCGATGAGGATGTCACACATTGTATTGGGGCAGCATGGACTAAATGGAGGCTTGCCTCTAGAGTATTGTGTGACAAGAAGATACCACTTAAACTCAAAGGTAAGTTTTACAGAATGGTGGTTAGACCATCGTTGTTATATGGAGTGGAGTGTTGGCCGACTAAAAAGGCACATATTCAGAAGATGCATGTCGCAGAGATAGGGATGCTGAGATAGATGTGTGGGCACACCAGGAGTGACAAGGTTAGGAATGAGACCATTCGAGAGAAGATGAAGGTGGCCTCGATGATCGAAAAGATGAGAGAACCGAGACTACGATGGTTTGGATATGTGCAGAGAAGGAGCACCGATGCTCCTGTTAGGAGGTGTGAGAGGTTGGCTTTGGGAGATACTCGGAGGGGTAGAGGTAGTCCAAAGAAGTAATGAGGGGAGGTGATTAGACATGATATGACAGAACTTGATCTCACCAAGGACATAACCTTAGATAGAAAAAACAGAGGTCGCGAATTAGAGTAGCAGACTAATGGTAGGGTTAGGTATTTTTTTTTTGTTGTTGGCTTTATCTGTCGAACGTGTTAGTTTTATTTTATTTTAGTTTTTTTTCCTTCATCATGTGTTCCCTTCCTTTTATCATATCTAGTTTTTTTTCTGCTATGGGTTTTGAGATGAGGGTTCCCAGGAAACATCTTCTCTACTTCTATGGTAGTGGTAAGGTTTGCGTATATTCTACTCTCCCCAAATTCCACTTGTGGAATTTTACTGGGTATGTTGTTGTTTTAGATTGTCTTTTTCTTAAAGAAAGCGCAAAATATCTATCATAATTGATTTATATATTTTTTTAAGGAAAACTAATCCTTTTATTGGAAGAAAATGCATTGAACTTTTATAAATTTAGAACATTTTCTTCCTACTTTATAATAATATTTACAATTTGCTCCGTCAAAGATTAGAGAATTTGTTTAGAAGGAGAATTTATTCTCTTGATAATTTTATTCTCTTTAATATTAATATATTCTTTGTCCATTCCATATGAATGTAGGTCATCAAAACAAATCACATACAATATTCTCTTATTACTTTATATATATATAGTTTGTGTTTCAATTTTTTTGTAATTCAAGTTTGTTGCTAGATTTTGTATGGTACGCGATTACTTTAATTCTAATACGATATATATTGAAAGACATCTTTATCATGGATGTGTCACATGAGGGTAGAATTAAAGTAAGACTTGATACACAAGCACATCTCTACGAGAGATAATTTCAAGTATTTTGGGTCTTTAATTTAGAGTAATAAGAAGATCGATGATAATGTCACACATCATATTAGTGCAGGGTGGATGAAATGAAAATCTATCTTTGAAGTATTATGTAACAAGAATGTACCACCAAATCTTAAAGAAAAGTTCTATGGAATAGTGGTTAGGCCACTATATTGTACGAGACGGAGTGCGAGCCAGTTAAGAACTCCCAAATTCAAAAGATGTGTGTGATGGAAGGATGTTGAGGTAGATGCATGCAGGGGCAGACCTAGGGAGGGGGGAGGGAGTTCATCCGAATTCCTTAGGTGAAAAATTACACTGTTGGACACTTACGGAAGTTGGCACTGCTAGCCTTAACACAATCAACTTGAGCCTTAAGGGTAGACACCCTATCCCTATTAAACCTTTGAGGAACACCTTTGGATAACCCTTGACCTTGTGCCAGGGGCGCGCATCAGTGTTATTTTTATTGCCAGTTCACTGTCTCGGTCATCACTGTGTCACGCTCGGGACCTAGGGCCTAGACTTAACAGGCGAATGGAGAACCCGAAGGAACCCAAAAAAAGCCTCATAGTATATCATTACATATCCTTGGTTCCGAAAGCAATTAAAATGACAATATGAAATAAGCATAAGCAAGGGAATAATTAAGGATAAACTTTCATATCATATCATCAAGAAACCAGAGAGTCAAGGCTCATAGTATAGATACATAACATGTCCAATAATTCATCTACTACATAGATAAGAGTGGGGGCCACGATAAACAATCGGGTTCACCTTCATAGTCAATACATGAATAAAGGTAAGAACGTCTTAGTACAAAGCAAGAGATCATAAGCAACATCCTCAAATGTGGAGGACTCACCAACAAGCTTGAGATGTAATCATTCTAGCCACGTGGAGGAGGAGGATGATCAAGCGGTGCACCAATTTCTACATGGTGACATCATATTGGCAAAGAGTATGTGTTAGTAAGTTTGAACGTACTAAGTATGTAGGATGCAATGCAACAAGTGACAGGCATCATAGGCAAAATGCATAATCATAAGAATAGATAGCATACTAACAATATGACATATGTATGAATGATGCTTGAGGTAAAATCATGCTTGTATAGAACATAATACGAGTGTAAGGAGTGACCATTATAGAACAAGTCAAGGCCTACCACCCCCTTGAATAGGCGCATGAGGTACTAACCCCTTCATGAGGTTGATGGAGTACAAACCCCCTAACAGGTTGATGGAGTACAAACCCCCAACGAGTTGATGGGTACAACCCCCCAACGATGTTGATAGGTACAAACCCCCAACAAAGTTACCCAGGCCTACCACCCCCACCCCCACCCCCGAATTAGG
>JAOTQJ010000099.1:5206027-5220600 GCA_025642045.1 Solanum sejunctum | reverse complement strand
TTGAATGTTATCTTGAAAACTATCTTTAATTTCCATATATTTTCTTAAATTGATGATCATCATAACTTGAATTAACTGTTTAAGTGAAATATTGTATGATTATATATATACCCTACATGATTTCCTTACTAAAGTCTTCAAGAATGAACATAGGGTCAATATCTAGAGCCTTGACCATTTGGGTGTATTGTTTGTTGTGGTCTGGATCCTGAGATGAATTTGTTAATGACTGATGTTGATGAGATTAGTGTCCTTAGAGTCTAAAGAAGATTGAAATTTATCTTTAAAGAATGATCCTATTCATTGAATTGATAGATGATGAGACAACTCGAGGTTTATTGCCCGAAGGGGCTAGGTGATGGAAATTCTTGATTGATTGATAGCTTATGAGCAGGTCGAGTTATGGGAGGAGTATTGAGAATAGAAATAGGTAAGAATGAGTTTCACTCGCACTTATTAACTAAGTGATTAGCGTAGGAGAGGATTGGACTATCCCACTCACACTCATTAACTACGTGGCTAGTAGAGGATTGGAGAGCAGATGTTTCCTCAGTCCCAAAAGAGGACTTAATGGTTGTTGGTTAGAGAAATTCCCAAATAGGTTCCATGTTGATAGTACTCTGATATTGATGTGATAGTATCAGTCTTGATTGATGGTGATGTGATAGTGACATATTCCTTATGCTGAGTTGAGATTGAGTAATTGATGAGCTGATGTCATATTATATTGTCTTGTTGATACTGTTTACTTTTAGCCCGTTATACATACAGTACATTCTATGTACTAACGGCCTTTTGGCCTTGCATCATTTCATGATGCAGATTCAGTAGATAGAGGACTTCAGGAGGAAAATCGTTGAGGTTCACAAACTTTCAGCCAGAGACCTGGTACGCCCTCCCCTGCATTCGGAGGATGTCTTTATTTCCTTTCTTGTTGCTTTAAGTTATTTTGAGTTTGTGGTATTCATGACTTGTCATGGTACCATCCTAGACCTATTAGCAATAGAGGCTTCATAGATATAGATAGATAATGGTCGATGTTGGGATTTTTTTTCCCTTTTTCCTTTTTAAACTGAGTTCTTTTGTTATTCTTGTTTCATGTGATAGGTATAACTAGTGAGTCTTGTATCCCACTAATAGTTAAGGTTATTTCTTTAATGTCTTCCACTGATCGACCGATTAAACGAATGTGATGAGACTAGGTGGTTCAGTTGGGGGCTAGCAATAGTCTCCGAATGTCAGTTACGTCAAGGGTACCCTCCAGGCCGTGACAAAATTTATAAGAAATTTTCGCATAAACTAGAGTTTGGAGTTTTGAAATTTCAGTTTCAATATTTCTCTCTTTAGTTTTTAAGTCATATGAAGAACGAAAAATAAAAGTTATGGTGTCTTATTTAAGTAAGCATTATGGATTCATTCAATTATTATTTTTGTTGTTTATTTTCAATCATGAGTAGCTGAATCTTCGAATAAGGTTGTGAACCCAATAAGGATATAACATTCATAGATTTTCATCTGTTTTATGGTTTTTGAAAGTTAAAATATTAATCTTCTTCTTATTTTTATTGATTGATAAATATTAACTTGTGTTATAATATCTTAATTTTACTTCAAAAGCGAATCAATATTTGATATAAGAAGTTTTCATGAACTCAGGACACTAATCCTTGTTTAATAGATTTACTTAGGAATTTAATATAGCATAATCAGTTGTTCGTGTCTAATTATTTCATTTCAGTATAGATACATTTTATCAAAATAAGTTGTTCAACTCTTGAAAAAGAATGAGTGATGGTTTAGGGGCCGAGTGCATATCGAGAAATCCAGTTATTTGTAATTGTATGAAAACAAAAAAAAAAGGTGCATTTTATTATGGGGATACAACTTTAATGCTTTAACAAAATCTTTTCAATTTATATGAAATAGAAATTAAACTGACAATCTAGTATTTGTCCAATCAGTAGTATTTCTCTCTATTTTGTATGGGATTCGACACTCAGCCTTTTTTGAGTTATATAATTTCATTCGAATGTATTACATCATCTTAAGGAACAATTTTGAACATATCAGTGAACAAGATGAGGAAAGCGAGGTTGAAATAGTTTTAACATGTGAAGATGAGATGCACAGATTTTTCATTAAAAATTATGATAGGTTGGCTATAATAAGTTTAATGAGAGGTAGAGGTTGGCCTAACAATATTAAGGAAAGATGATTATTTATCTTAATGAGGACATAAACTTAGATATAAGATTATGAAAATAACAAATTAAGACAAAAAATTATTAGGTAATTGAGTGGCGTCTCTCTTTCCAGCAGGACAAACTTAGGGTACTTTGATACACTATGTAACACCCCTCACAGGCATCAAAAATGTCCTATGGTGTATTTCTTGAATATCTCAAATCTGTGCATGATTTTGCAAATCCGACTTCATATTCTCTTTCAGGGGGCAAAAAATTGTGTATGAAATGGGTGGTTCTTGATTTTTAGATGACCCATAGCAAAAAATAATTTTTCACTACAGGACCTGAAACAGTAAAGATTCGCGACCAGTCCGCGATGCGGACTAGGTGCAGACGCGGACCAGTTCATCTGATTCCTTCATTTTTTTAGCTTCCCTCAAGGGCATTTGGGTAATAAATTCAATACCTATATAGATGGAAAACCCTCCTTCCTTAGTCATTTTTAACCCTAGAACTCTCAAAAATTGATCAAATTCTCTCCAAAAACATCATCAACTATTCCATTGAAGTTCAAGAATCTCAAGAGCATACTTTGAAATTTTAAGAACTCAATTCAAGCTTTAAGTCTTCCTCAAATCTTTCTTCAAGAACTCCAAGGTTTAGGTATGTGGGTCTTCATCCAGGTCCTTTCATCCATGGATCCTAACTCTCTCTTTTTATAAAATTTCATGATTTCAAGGTTAGAATCTTTATGGGTACTTCCTATTATGCATTGTATATATGAATTATGTTTGATTTTATCAAGTATTGATTGATTATGCATGAATATCTATTGAAAGCTATGCATGATATGAACTATAAAAACTATGAAAGATTGTAAGCTTTTAAGATGGATTTCATGATACCCAAATTAAAGGTTTTACTATAATGTTGGTGGGTTGATTTGCATGACATTAAAATGATTTGATTCTGCTCCTTCTTGTCTTATACTCTTAAATTGCATGATTTTGAACATGTGTTCATATACCAACCACGTTTTACTAAATTTGCATGACAATGATCAAAAGGTCGGTTTATTCAAAACTCTAATAGTGACATCCCTTCTCTCTCACTTCACACCCCAGAATGCACCATTCTTACGCTAATGAAAGGCTATTGCATGTTTTGCAAGACAAGCATTTCTATGGAAAATTATAAGCTTCTAAGCATGTAATGAACTCATAAAAAGTTTATATGATTTGCAAGTAATATGTTGAGCCCTTATTCTATATTTTTACCCTCTTGTGAGTGAATAATGTCTATTTGAGAGCGCAAGTATGATAACTATTTACCCTCATATACAAACTAAAGCTCACTAGTATGGGACAAGCATGTTACAATCTCTACCCTCATGTGAAATGCGATGCCTATTAGAAGAGGTCAAGTCTATGCATTATTTTTATCCTCTAGTATAAGATATATGCTATGTGTAGGGGTCAACTATGTGAATGAGCTACTCATGTCAAGTTATCATGTTTCATAAATCGTTCATGATATGATTGAATTTATGACTATTTAAAGTATTCCGTGGGACTAGATTTAGCACCGAATGAGGCTTAAGATGGGGTTCGATCCAAGGGGTCATTATATAAAGCTTTGGTCTCTTAACTATGTGCCACTATATGATTATGTTATTTTCATAAATGGGCTTTACTAGTGGATCCAACTAGGACAAGTTACCCACTATGTGGGGTCAAGTTTGATTTATCTTGAAAAGTAGACCACTCCTTTATTCTGTGTGGAGTGAACATCGGGATTCCATGTAGTAGCTCACTTGGTCTTATATATCGGTTAAGGTCTTCTCCCACATATGTATGTTATGTTATGCAAGTTGATTATCTACATGCATGTTTTAACTCAAGCATTGATTACACATGTCATATTGAGCTTATATCCATTGATTATGCATCTTGAATATTATGTTTATGTTGTTGTTGCATTGCACCCTACATACTTAGTACATTCCAAGTACTAACGCATACTTTTTGCCTAGTGATCTCACCATGTAGGGACTGAAGCTCCTATCGATCCTCCTCCACGCGACTAGCCGGATCGTTTGAAGATAGCTTTAGGTGAGTCCTCAATTCTAGGGACAATATCTATCTTACTTTCATGCTTTTGCTAAGATTTGTCTAATATTTTTGGATACTTATCTTTGAGGGTGAGGCGAGTGATGTCTTGGCCCCCGCTCAATTCATAGTATAGGTGTTGTTGGATATGGATATCATGTATTGAGCTTGGTTCCTATTATGCCTACATTATTATGAAAGATTTCTCTTAGTCCCTTATTTTCATCTATGCTCTTTTTAGTTTATTGATGAGATAGAAGTCCCAAGTCCCACTTCCCCCAGACTCTATTGCTACCTGCTTGTTGTCTTATTATGCTTCCGCAACAAAGGATGTGTAAATGATATGCTACGAAGCTTGTTTGGGGCCTCTTCGGATTCTTCATTCTTCGTGTCACATCTAGGTCCTAGACTTGGATCGTGACAAATTATGTGTGTCTCCCTCTTCATACAAGTATAATAGCATTATTCTCATTTTTGTATATGATTGTTGTTATTTCTAATTATTGTTTGTACTTCAGTTATCACATTACTTGGTTGTCGTTATTGATCCTTATTTTTTTAGTGGTGTGTAATATTCGTCCTATTGTTTGATGCCTTTTTCACTTTTGTGTTTTTTGATGCGCGTTACTCAATTTGGGTGTTTTTCAAAAATAATCTTTCTATCTCCACAAACTACATATAAAGTATGCAAGCAATTTACTTCTTTAGACTTCACCTATGAAATTACCTGGATATACTGATATCATTAAAAGTTACAAGTAGTCAATCACTACAATAAAGAAAAACTCACTTCTCAATAGATATGGATAGGCACAGGGATTAGAGAACTAAGTTTGCTCCTAAATTCTACTATGAAAAATATAGCATTAATTAGACATAATTCCAGTATGGCTAACTCAAGAAATGCAGTGAAATTAGACAACAAGAATGTGTACAATCATATTTAAAGAGTTTAATGGGATCTAAATCTCATCCTTGAGAAAGTATAATAAACCTATAATTTTCCCTAAAAATTGTTATCCAGTAATTGCATTCTTATGATGTTACTTATATTGCCCAAATTGAAGAATAAGTTGCCTGACAGAGACAACAGATATCCTAAACTAAACAATTAACTCATAATACAATTGGTTGGCCATACATTAGTTTCGGGCACATTATGTGCACATAAAACAATATGATATTTAAATTTAGAATACAAGCAATAATCATATCATGACTTCCTCTATTAGGAGAGTGTTTGGATGGACTTAAAAGTTGATCAAATTTATTTTTAAATTTTTTTTATTGTTATCCTTTATTTGACAAATTTTAAAATAATTTAAGAAAAGTCAAAATTAGAAATTGAATTGCCCTTTACTTTTTTCTTTTTGCTTAAAAGTTATTTATATTTGACCAATAATTTTGTCTTTTTATTCTTAATATATTTTTATAATTTCTATATTATTTTTCTCTTAATTTTTTTTCCTATTTTTCTTCAATTTTTTTTGTCCTTCTTTTTCTCTTTTTGCTTTTTCTTTCTTTCATTTTTTTCTTTTTCTCTTCTTGCTTTTTCTTTCTTTCATTTTTTCCTTCCTCATGTTTTTTCTTTTTTTTTTCTTCTTTTTCTTGCTCTTTTTTCCTTATAAATTATTTTCTCCTTCTTTTATTTTTTTTGGTAAGTTATTTATGATAAAAAAGAAATATAACTACTGAATATTATAAAATTATTTTTTAAAAAATATCTCAAATATTTCATGTGTTTTATTAAAATTATATATTTTAAAATTAAAAATAACTTTTATATATAATAAATTATATAATCAATTTATATTAAAGTTGAATAAAAATAAATTAATTTTAGCTTAATTTAAAAATAAAACTTACAGTAATAATTAGCATTTTAAAATTATAACAGTTTTAAGGGTATTTCAGACATTTTGATCAAATAAAGTGCTTAACAATATTTATGTACCAAACACATTAACAATTTTTTTCAGTTTAATTATTTTTATCCAAACACGTAACTTCTTATTTTAAAATAAATTTTAACACTTTAAAAAGTGTTTTTAAAGTATTTTCTAAAAGTTTTTTTTACGGCTAATTCAAACGGATTCTAAGTAAAAAAAAACATTATATATATGTATATATTAGTATCATCATCCGTTCATAATTTTCTATTTTGAGCTTTACTATCTGTTATCTAAATGATTACTTAAAATAATGAAGAACTAAATAAACAACTTGGAGTGTGGTTGATATGAAGAAAGTCATTTTTTATGAACAATATTTGTTGTTGTATGATTAATAAAAAATATTTTAAAAATTACTATTAATAGTCAAGAACTTAATAAACAACTTGGAGTGTGTATGATAGGGTGAAAGTCATATTTCATGAAAAATATATTTCTTGATGATTGTTAGTATAAAAATATTTTTAAAAAATATATTTCTGTTAAAAGTTAACAATAATTTGGAAAATAATATTTTCTAAGTGTTAATCAAAATAAGTAATGTAAAATTAAAAGAAGATAGTTTTATCAAAAATTACTCACAATTCAGAAGTGAAAGAAGTCATTTATTTCTCCATGCATTTTGATGATTTTCTAATAACTAAACTTTACCAAAAAAGTGAAAAAATATTGTGTGAGAAAGTAACTTCATTCACACAAAAAGATCACTCTCGATGCTATGGATGTATTCTTTTTTCATTGTGTTTGGTTCAAAAACAAAAGTATAAGACTTGTAATTAAATAGCCAAATTTTAGAATTTTTTACACAGTATACAAATCATAGGATATAACACGATAGAAGTGCTGTGAATTGAAAATGATTGTCAAAGGTAGACAAATAATAGTTGGCAATGAAGCAATAAGAAGATAGATATTTTAGATCTTGTAATAATAAAATTAAAAGAGAGACAGCTAAAATTAGTTAGCAAAAAGATCCTCCCCATATTGGTAGGACCGGCTCACAATATGCATCAAGAAACCTTGGAAATTGAAAAAGAGAACAACTATGTAATATAAATTATTTTATTTTATGTTAGATCATTGTTTTTTGGAAGATTGTACTATAATACAGATTGAGAATTTTTGGTGCATGCAACTATATTAAATAATTTTGAGCTCCATTCCTCACTAACAAAAACAAATTCGGGTGGTCAACTTGCACGCTTGGAAATTGACTGTTGGGGATAGTCATGTTTGGTAATCGAGGATCATGATTTACTATAGTTTCAGAATTAATTTACAATTTTCATGTTACTAATGGCTACTACATGCCTAGGAAGTTAATTAGATAAATCAAAATTATATGTACCCGTTCAATTTTTAATTTGTGATTCCATCTAAAAAAAGTAAGAAAAATACATTACTAAATTATTGTTATATTCATCGCGATCACTTTATATTGTACTTATATTCACTTTTATAAGGTGTAGCAAACTTATGCATTGTATTTATTATTTGTAGCTTCACTTTCAATTAATCTGTAACACCCCTAAATTATTCTGCTTAGTATGGCCCCAAAAAGTCTGAGAATCAGTGTCACTGTTAGTGACCACGAAAAATTTTCTGCAATTCATATATAGCTCTACGGTCCATAGATGAAACTCATGGCTACTCTTGACACTTTGTAAAATTTTGAGTTTTAGAGTCAAGTATACAAGATGGTCCACGATTCGTAATCCTTTCCATGAGCCTTACAAAGGGATTCGTGGAACCCTAGCCTTAAAACTCTAAAAGAAAAAAATTCAAGTGTTGGACTGATGTACAAGAGGGTCTACGAACCATCATTCCATCTACGATCTGTAATTGGGGTCTCATTGTTCCTAGATCTAGAAATCAAGTCTCTAGAGTTCGACCAACTTCGATAGAACTAGACCTCCTGCTCAAACTGTAGAAGGGTGGCCATAGACCCAGCTCGAAAATCCTCCAGCCACCAATTAAAGGGTTATTTATGGTTCGTAAATTGAATCACAACCCGTAAACAGGGTTCGTGGTTCAGTCCGGAAGCTTAATGAAGAGCAGATTTGTCTTTATCCATCCTTTTCTAACTGAGACCATGTCATTTTATGATTACTATAAGCCCCTTAACAGTACCCCACGACCCTTTTCCCTCAATTTACACTTAAGAGCCTTTTGAGAGCAAAAGAGAGAGGAGAAAAGGCTAGGGCTCAAGTATTGTTCTTTGAGTTTAATGTAATCTCTGCGTTTCAAGTATGTGAGACTATTCATAGTATTGGAATGAGTTCATCCATATACCCACATGTTAATTCTTGCAATTGTGTTCGAAGTTGAGTTTAGTCCTGGTCTTGAGTTGAGTTTTGAGTTCATTAATGTCATCGTGAGTTTTCTTGCTTTTAATTGTATATTGATGTTGTTCGTGAGTTTAAGTGATTGTGATGTGTATTCAGGCATTTCTTCACATGAACTCTATTTGAATCGATGATCATGATATCCCCATGCATATGTAGATATTAAGATGAATAATTTTTTATTCATTACATAAAGAATCATTTTCAATTGAAATAATACAAATTTTAAATGAGTTTGATAAAATTTAAGGATTGAGTTAAATGATATTTTGAGTAAGATATTTTGAAGATGATGTAAATGATATTTTAAAGTATAATGATTGATGAAAGATGATGATGATGATGATGTTTTGATGACGAGTTTGATGTCTTAAAATTAAAAGCCCAATGAGACTAGATAAGATGATGATATAAGCATATATTTTGAAAGTAGCATTGAGCACCGAATTGGATTAGAGTATAATTAACCCAAATCCCAAAAAGTACATAGCCAATGTAGGATAACGGCCATGACTCTGTTACCTCAAAAGAGGACTTTTGTTTAGATCCATTAATATTAATGTTTTTTACATTGGTGGATGGATGTGGCAACGATATTGCTTCATTGTATCATCACTAGCTCATAAGTGATGATTATCGGTTAGAAAAACTCCCTAACAAGTAAACATATTATTTTAATGATGTTGCATATCCATACCTTTAAATAATAAGTGCATTGTTATTTTCAACCTTGCACATCATATTAATGTTAAGTTGTGTCCTGAGTTGAGTTCTAATATGAGTATCTTGATATATGTCCTCACTTTTAAGCTATTTTATATACCGACTGATGTCATTTGTTGTTGTATATATTCATATTATAGATACAGATTTTAGAAATCCTCAGCAGGTGACCTATTGAACATTTTAAGCATTTTCAGAGTTGTGGTGAGAACTCTTTGTACTTGGAGGAATCCATCTATCTATTTACTTTTGATGTTGAGCAGTGTTATTTCTCTTTTTGAGTTAGTCATGGATATGTCATTGGTACCACTTTATAATCTTAGAGGCTTCACAAACAAAGTTAGATGGTGTATTAGAGTCTATTTCTGTGAGACCATCTCTCTTGATATAGAGTTATAATTGAATCTTATGTTGAGTTATTGTTTTTAAAGATTAATTCTTTCGATGATGATGATGTTGATGTTGATGTTGAGAGCACATATAAGTATTCTTCTTGTTTTCATTTAAGTCTTCCATAGACGAATGAATGAGTCATGAGACCAAGTGGTATTCTTGGAGACTAGTAATAGCTTCTTAGTGTCAACCACCCCTAAGGTACCCTTTCAGGGCGTGACTTAATTATAATTCATAACTACATTTGAGTTCTATAGAATGTTTGTTTATAGAGAAAACTGTTCCTTCTTTATCTTAATCATCGATAAGAACCCCAAATCTTCTATCCTTTATGGATCTCTTTCTTCTTTATAAATCTATTTATAATATATTCACTTACACTTAAACATTTATTGGTGTGATGAAATCTCTTAAGCATTCTAATAATGACAAAATATATTAGGTTCAGGTACTTGAATAAGAAAATGATGAGCAATATGAAGACATCCCAAATAAGAAATGAACATGAATGCACAAGGTGAAAAAAAATGAGTGAAAGAAAAATCTTATTTTGCATTAATAGACTCTTAAATAAGGTAAAGATATTGACCAATAATAGGTGTCGGAGTATAGCTCTACTAGGATGCAACTATATAAGGATCACTAAAAGATCTAGAAAAACACCTTTTACATCCAGCAAATACTGGTGATCTAGCAGCAAAGGTAAGGAGTGATCATTGAGCAACCACATCGAAAAAAAGACCTGCTAGGGTGCAACTATATAAGAATCACTAAAAACTCTAGAAGAGCAGCTTTTGCATCGAGCAAATATAGGTGATCTAGTAGCAAAGCTAAGGAACGATCATTAAGCAAAACATCAAAAGAAAGAAGGTCTAGAGTAAGAATTTCTTTTTGAAAAGAGTCTTATTTTTCTTTGTTCTATGTAAAGTTATTATTTAGGAATAATTATTTTAAGTGAATTCCTTAGGGAAAATTGAAAAATTAGCGGAGGAGATTTAACTATCTTTGATGTGGTAAAGATCCTTAGAGAGGAATAGACTTGAGAGGATTTTGTGATTTTAGGAGAATGATTGAGAATAGGGTGAACTATAAGGATATAAAATAATTATGGGGGTAGTTATACGCCCAAAAATGACATAGTTTAAGGGTTAGGAAGGTAAAACAGGACAAGAATATCTTTTGTTGAAAATTGATCGGGCATAGATTACGATCAATTTTTATGGGTCATAGACCTACATCACGGCTCGTATAAATAGCCAAAAGAACTTGGGCCTCAAAACACCCTCTTTGAATCTTGTCCACAACACCAGTCTATATGCTCATGCTGTCGTTTATGGCTTGTAGAAATCTCTCTAACTAAAGTACTGAGACCTATTAAAACTAGACCAACAACGTCCCAAGACCACGACTCATAAACTTTTACTCGTGAAACTATCCAATAATTCCAAAATTTGCCTAAGCATTGAGGTGTTCTATGAACTTCAATTATGTCCTGTAAAACAATGTACGATCTATCCTATTGGATCGTACAAAAACTACCGAGCACATAGTATGTCGTCCATCACATCAAAGTTAAATGCGGGAAAGGTTGCGGGCATCATCCATTTCAATGTGATACACAATATGACAATGCAACATGACGACCATCTTGCCTAGGTTGGGTGCATTGGAAGTCACGCTGCATACAAAAGGGATGAGTAAAAAAGTTGACTAAGTGTTAAATGCAACGGACGATGCAGTGTGATGCCTATTGCATTGAATTTGATGTGATAGCACCTGCGATTCAATAACTATGGTGCCGGTAGTGGATGTGATACATCAAATGCCAAGTGCAATCCTCAACTTCTAAATAGGACCCAAAGAAAAAAAATTTCAAACTTCTTTTAAATATTATCTAATATAAATTTTTTTAAGCTTGTATTTTTCTTTTTTATTTTGAGCACTAAGATGACTCTTCCCTGCTCTACTCACCTCTCAACCTCAAGGTAAGTCTACTTTAAATATTTCTAGATTACACTAATATGCCTAGATGAATTCTTAATATGATTATACTCTACTAAGAATTCTTAAGCATAGAAGTTTGGAATTTTTCATCAAAGTTCAGTCGTTGTTCCACTAAATTGAAGCCCTTAAGTTAATTATACAAGCCAACACTCTTCATGTAAACACGTTATTATTCTTCATCATGTTATGTTTCTTCATATGTTATGCAATTTTCTACATGATTGGAAAACTTGAAGAAATCACCCAGGATGACAAGTAAATCATTGTACATGAACATCAATACATAAGAAAGATAAGAACGCTGACCTTGTTCCATTGCAATAAATTATTTGAAGAACTTGATCTTCTAAACCTTGAAGACTATTTTGCAGTGTTCTTTTTCTGAGATGGAGAGAATGAGAAAAATTTGTCTTCTGATTTAGAGATCAAGTATTTAAAGATTTTGCAATACCCTTTTATAAAAGGTATGCCTTTTCATGAAAGATATGTCTTTTCAACAAATATATTATCTAGTAAGTTTTCATTATAATTAAAAGAAAAGGTTAATGGATATTTATATTTTATACCCAAATATATATAATACTTTATTAGATCAAAAAGGAGATAATTTTAATGATAGCATATCTATGTATAATATATTAATATGTGAGTTGACAAATTAAAAATTACTGACACTCTCCCACTTGGACCACATATATTTCTTGAAGAACCATACATAGATGAAACTTTATTGTGCACAAACTTTTGCTATCTTAATTTAAATATCTCAAATCAATCTGGTCCATCGATAGTACCAATATTGGATCAAAGAGGTTTTTGTAACATATATTCGTAACTAAACCCATCAATAGTCATAAGTATTAGCAATACTAATGACATAGGTCAAATATGAAATTACATTCAAAATGATCTAAACCATATCTATTTCCAATTGGTCCTACTTAATGACTTTAACAGTCCAAAATCACTTGTGTAATATCATAATAGAAAGTTAATATCTTTATTTTCAAAGTAATCAATAAACACATAAAATTCATAAATTTCACAAAACTTTAGTTTGTACAAAAAATAAACTTTATCATGTCAAAAGCATAAACAAAATACAAACTCCCACTAAAATGACTCATCATCAAATCTGACAACACCCATATCAGTCACATGCCCATGAAATACTTTAGGCGGTAGACCTTTTGTGAGCGGATTTGCAATCATCAAGTTTGTACTAATATGACTAATTGACACAAGACGACTTTGACTCTTTCCTTTACAATCAAAAATTTAATGTCAATGTGTTTTGACTTTCACGAACTTTGATTGTTCTTTGAATATAACTCAATAGATTTATTATCACAATAAATTTTCAATGGTCTCCCTATACCATCGACAATCTATAGTCCAATGATAAAACTTCTTAGCCATATTCCCTGATTTGATGCTTCATATCAGGTCACAAATTCAGCTTCCATGGTAAATGAAGCTATTAATGTTTGTTTTACACTTTTCTATAAAACAACTCCTTCAGCCAACATGAAAACATAACCTGATGTAGATCTCCTACTATCAAGACATTCAGCAAAAATCTGAATCAAAATATCCTATGATCCAAATGATCTTGCCTCCAATAAGTGAGCATGTAATCTTTAGTTCTCTGAAGATACCTCATAACCCTTTTTATTGCTTTCCAATGATCCATTCCTGGATTACTTAAATATCGGCCTAACATTCCCACTATGTACGTTATATCTGGACGTGTACAAACTTGTGCATACATAAGACTTTCCACTGCTAATGTATATGGGATTTTTTCCAGCTCTTTCTTTTCTATGTCCAAATTAAGACATTATTGTAAACTAAATTTATCACCTTTTGTCACTGGTGTATCTCCTGGTGCACGATTTTACATGTCAAATCTACTTAGCACTTTTTTAATGTAAGTATTTTACGATAATCTAAGTAAGTTTCTGGTATGATCTCTATGGATCTCTATACCTAAAACATAGGATGCCTCACCAAGATCTTTCATTTCAAATTTTCTAGATAAAAGTTTCTTGGTTTCATGCAATAAACCTATATCACTACTTGTCAGTAGAATGTCATCTACATATAGCACAAGGATGATAAATTTTCTCCCACAGAACTTGAGATATATGCATTGATCAATGGTGTTTTTCTTAAAACCAAAAGAGGTTATCACTTGATCTAACTTTCGGTACCATTGACGAGATGCCTGCTTTAAGCCATATTGTCACAGCCCAACCCCGGGGTCATGACTTGTGCCGATTAGGCACTTAGACCAACATTAAATCGCAAAACCTCAACTTAAAGTCTTAAAAGTCTACCGTAAATTCGGCAGAGTTTCCTTTGTTTTTAGGCCCTATCCTCACCTGCAGCAGCTCCCAGAAAGTACATACAGCACAAATACATATAAAAATACAACTAAAGCGGGCTAACAAGGTCTCCGCTGCGGTCCTGCTGCCTAGTAATCGTGACATACATAGAGTATTGCGGTCTCACCACCTGATCAAGTATCAAAACATATTTTAGACCATGCGCTCAAGTATATCTCGCATACCCGCTACCCACTAGTATCCACAGGCCTCTATATAGAATGGTTATAACATGTGACGGGACAGGGCTCCATCGTTCCCTCGAATATATCAAAGAGGTTACAATACAAAGAAACCATAAACGTTAGTACATATACCAAAGGAATACTCCTGGAGTGAAGGAGTGCGACGACGGTGGGTAGATGTCCTAGGTGGAAGGCTCTCTCACCTACTCGTCTGTACCTGCGGGCATGAAACGCAGCCCCCAAAAGGAGGGGGTCAGTACAAAATATGTACCAAGTATGTAAAGCAGAAA
>JAOTQJ010000099.1:5191358-5205927 GCA_025642045.1 Solanum sejunctum | reverse complement strand
TGGTCCTTCCTTGAACATTGTGCACCTTGACTGAGGCAAAAAACCTAAGTTGAGGGTGGCTACCAAATGTGGCCTTAGTTTTGAGGACAAATTATGTGCAACCTCAACTTAGACCAAAAACCTAAGTTGAGGGTGGTTGATGTAAGGGTAAAATACAAAAAAATGAGAGAGAAAGTTAGTGATACAGAGAAAAGGAGAAAAATCATGTACTGGGTGCAAGAAAAATAAGTGATGCCTTAGTTTTGAGTTAAAAAGAAAAATGAATTGTAAAAGCATGACAAAAAGCTGAAAAATGAAAAAAAAAAAAAAAAGCACTCAGAAAAACTTGAGATAGGAGAAAGGGAGAATGACATGAAAAATAATAGTGTTGGTAGGGAAAAGTGTAGGAAAATGCAGTATCAAGGAGGAACTTTAGTCACTATGTTCCCAAAACACCATATCATACCAAAGCCCTCTGAGCCTACGTTATAAGCATATAAAGTCTTAAAATGATCCTAGTCTGAGTAGTTGAGGTCTTATTCATGCGTATAGGGGCAAGATTATGGTCTTAGGCATGATGCATGAATATCTTTTGTGAGGGTGAGTAATTTTGCATAGTCCCAAGGTTATTCATGAAAATATCATTGAGAGTGAGGTATGAGACTTCTTTCTGTGAGGGCACTTGCATTGTTAGCATTAGACTTATTCAGTGGTTGTGGATTGTTGATAGTACCTCACTTGTCATAGTTATGTTGTCACATGGACTAGTTTGTATTAGTTTGCTAGATGACTATGTATTTTTAAAAAGTGGCATGGGTATCTTAGTTTATGTTTGATATGATGTATACCACTGGGTTGAGGTCTGTGTGTTACTATATTACTTATATAGATTGAGTCTGTCGCTTGAGGACAAACAATAATTTAAAGTTAAGGGTGTTGATGTTCGGTCAAAATACAATAGTTTTGATGCTTAAAACTTGGAATTTTGTGTGTTCTCAATGCGATGTTAGTTGGTTTTATGTGTATTTGTGTCTTATTTGTAGGATTCCAGGAGTGACCTTGATTTGATTTCGGGAAGAACGTTGCTGATTCTGATGCAGTATTAGACCCTTTATGGGTCGTAGTTTACTCTACGGGCCATGAAGTAGGTTTCGTGGACAATTCCAGTGAGGGGCTGATTTTTTGAAATTGTTCTACAAATATGCAGACGAGTCGTGGATTGGTTTACGAGTCATAGAACATGGTTTGTTCCCCGAGGATCAGAGATAAGGGGCTTTCTAGAGATTCATCAGATGAAACCCCACTACAGGCCATAAATCACTTTACGAGTCATAGAGGGTATCATAGATTTGAAGTTCAGCTTTTCAGCAGCACTTTATGAGACTCTGACTATGGGTCGTGAAGTGCAATATCCCCCGTAAACCTGTTTGTGAGGCATGCCAACCCAACTATCCTATTTTGTTTAGGACTTGTATTTTAATTACTAAAAATAGGTTTTTTAGGTTATTTTCAAATAACACATGGAGAACTCGACAATAAGAGAGAAAAATAGTGAGATTGAGTAAAGGTAACATTGGAGAGTTGTGAGAAACACTTGTACTTGGATTTGATCTTTGATCTTGTGATTCTCTTTAAAGTTTGGATTTGCTTGTTCTTAATTCAATTATGTAAGTGCTCTATTATGTTATTTCAATTTATAAGTCTTGCATCTACACAAATCATAAGTAGATAAATACATAATTAGGGTTACGGGAACCATAAAGAACTAACAAGGTAAAATTGGATAAATTATAGTTCTTGGAAAGTGTGCATGCATGTATTAATTAACTCTTTTCATTTTGCATATTTTCTGATGGTGGCCAACATTAGAACCCATCTAGTGTTATTGATTGGACCAAGGTAGTAATGAATAGGAAAAGAGATTAACAGGATTCGATTGATGTGTTTTCGTCTAATCAACTGAACTAGGCCAAGGGGAGATGGGACGAGGACTAATAGGTAAGGGTTAGTATTTCACACTACGGAGATGAGATAAGTCACGTAGTGAAATTCGCCTCTCGCCTGGACCAAACGATTTGGTGAACTTAACTTACCGTCCAACATGTTACACACTAGAAAAGAATTAGATTATCCGATAATACTAAGTTAGGTACTCATAGGGAACATAATATCCTAGTTTCTCTCCATATTGATTTAACTCCTGTGTTAGTTAGGTTTACTTTTCTACCCCTCCCCCTTTTTGGGCAAATCGTTACATTCCATTTAGGATTAGGAATACGTTTTGTGAAATCTTATAAGATGTTAATGGGTAAAAGGATTGGGGTTGACAAGTCGCACTATATGTTAGTCCAAAGTCCACTACCGCTCGCGCGGAGGCTGTAAAATAAAATATATGAAATAGAAAATTCGATTTGATCGTCTTTCTCTGAGGAAGAGTCGAAATAGAATCAGCTTTTCCTTGTGTGGATCCTATTTCAATAGGAACCCACAACCCCTTGGGGTTATCCTGCAGATGCTTCTTCTATTCTTTTCCCTAGCGCAGCTGGGCCATCCCTTCTCCATATTACTATATCTCTAGAGTCAATAATTTGATATGAGGCCTTTCTCGACGGTGAAGTAAGACCAAGCTCATGAGCTTATTATCCTTCCCCAAAGCAAGTTCGCCACCAACTGTATTTCCAAAACTCACACAGAAAAAAGGAAGACACGCTTTCGCTACGGCTACGGTGGGTTGTAAAAAATCTCAATATCGTATTCGTCTAGAATTGCGCAGAGTTCTATTACTATTAATGGGTGGCTCTGCGGCCTGAACCGAGGAATCCCATAGATAGAACCATTATTATTATAATATATAATATGGAAATCGGTTTGGTGTTTACTTTTATGAACCAATGAAATACCTATGGTTTGATACTTCGATACTTCCACATATTATGGGTAACGTAGGAGAATATCATAAAAAATCTTAAAAAAATAGGAGTTACTCCATGTATTGCTTGACGTAAAACATCCTTTTGAATTCCATATTCAAAATTGCGATCGGATCTATTCATTAGGAGCCGTGTGAGATGAAAGTCTCATGCATGGGAGGCCTACGCCCCATAGAAACTGTCTACCTGACTTTTTTATACCGTCAAATAAAAAAAAGAATAGAATTCAAGGCCAAAAGCTCCATGGAGAGCAACAAAAGTCCACAGATCCTGTCGAAAGATTTTCCTTTGAACTATTTGAAAGTTATCCAACTTTTTTTGTCGATAACCTCAGACCAATCAATTGAATATTGATTAATACGTAATCGATTGAAGTAATAAGATTATTGAATCATCAAAACTACTTCGATATCTTGGGTTTCCGAAATAGTGTAAAAAGATCCTATGTTATACTATTTAATTCTCGACGACGAATAGTAGTTTAGTCAATTACTATGCATATAAGATTTCTGTACGGGAATGATTTGGAAGATCCAAAACCTGAATCCAACTGGGGTTCGCGTTGGTGGAGGAAATATTTTACATCCTAGAGGGGCTATAATTGGAGATAGTGCATCAAGCTGTTCGCAGATACCGCGGGCTTTACGCAATCGATCGGATTGAACATCCAGTGCCAAAGTCACTGAATGGGTAAGTCGCCAATCCCTGGACTATGGGTCCCAATAGAGATATGTACAAAGTAGGTCCGATCTCGTATGATAAAGCAAAGAGAAAAGAAAGATAAAGACTGAAATGGTTGAATAATTGAAAAATGAGGACTTTATGTTCATAATGATGTCATGCTTGCCAGGTATAGCTTTTGCCATATTTTATCATCTCGTAGTTGCATTACTTATAGCTTCCTTGTTCGTAGACAAAGCGGATTCAATGGTTCCAGTATAAATGAAAGAAAAAGAAAAAGGATAACTACTTCATTTATGAATTTCATAGTAATAGAAATACATGTCAGTCATGGAATAGATGAAATAAATCATCAGATTATAAGTTCATCAAAAATCATCATATAATAATCCAGAAATTGCAAAATGTACTTTATCTGCTGGTTTACGGGCGAATTTGTGCTTGTGGAAATTATCGAGTAATCGGAGATTCTTTTTCTCTCTTTCTCTCATCCTTCCGTTTATCCACCTAGAATATTCAATATAATATTGACTAGTTAATAATTCTTTTATCAACAAAAAAGTTAATTATTCAAATTCAATTCCAACAAATAAAATAAAAAATTCTTGAGTAGTCTACTTCCCTTTGAATGATAACTCCCTGCAATTCCCTCGATGCCAGAGGGCGTTCTCATATTCTCGACTTGGAAAATGGAAAGATTTGTACAAGTTATACGTTAATTTCTCCTAACACATTACTAATTCTCCTGGCGTAGATTCCCAACATATCATATGATTCTCGTTCTAGTTATTCTATTTATTCAGGAAATAAGTGATGATCCGAGGATTCTTAGATTTAATCGGAAATATCGACAAATTCTCACATTTAGTTGGAAGATACTTCTTTCGGATGGGGCACACCAAAGACAAATGTATGCATTTCGATTAGGGGCGTATTCTATGGTTACGATTCTACCATATATGTCTACTCTCCGATTTTATTTTGCAATCGATTTCCATATTATATATTATAATAGTAATGGTTTTCACGGGATTCAGCCAATTGTCTTGATCGTGGAATATCATTGAAAATTCCTTGACCGATTGGGTAGATCAAGAAAACTGCGGTAGCAGCTGCAACTTACTTGTCTATACATTGTTCCATTCGATCGTTTAGGTCCCAATTTCACCAATAAGATATAGAGACTTACTTACCTATCCAGAAGTTTTCGCAACTCCATCATAATCTTATCTTTTACTGAATCGATCTTCTTTGACTGTACAAGAATATGTGGAGCTTTGCGAAAACTTCTGGATAGGTATCCTACATCTGAACCCGGATTGGGAAGTAATACCACTCCTAGATCTTTTAGCCCCTTATCGCCATGGAGGAAAAATCGAGAATTAATGATAGATAAAAATAGATCGATGTATATGGGGAGTACTTCTTGATCATTTCTACCAATGAGGTCCTATCGATTAGTATTACACAGAAGAAATCAATTATAGACATTCCTTTCATGGGAATACAATTCGATATGAACTTTTTCTCTTGATTCTTTTCCGATCGAGATGTATAGATCCTGTTCATGTAAAATACAGGATTTCCAATCCTAGCAGGAAAGGGAGGGAAACAGATATCTAGTGATTACATTTCGTAAAAACAGAAAGCTTTTTTATATTTATAAGAGCATCTTTTTTATCAGAGGTTGAATCGATCATCAGGTTCTCTACCCCTGTGGGGATGGAGCGACGGTCCTTTCGAACAAAATCAAGACAAAGAAAAGGGGTCCATTCCCATTTTGGGCAGAACATATCTACTAAGTCACAAAATCCCCTGCTCTTCGGGGATGCCCTCAGCGTCGGCCATCTCTGACGATTAATCAACAATTTGAAGTGGTCCCAAATGAATTGGCTTATTCGAAAAAGATTTCCAATCCTAGCAGGAAAGGGAGGGAAACGGATAGTTCTTCTCTCCATTGAAAAAATAGGGCGACAACGATTATTCTTTTCTGAGTGAACTAGAAAGTAAAGCTTTTACTGCGTCACTTAAGTTATATTCTTTCCTCTTTCATTTCCTTTTTGTTTGTTTCGAGGATTTGTAGTAGAAGGTAATTGCGAAGTTGATCTAATCGATACCTTATTTTATTGATTTAGTATCGTCTATTCGTTACCTCTCTTTTCTCTTTTTTCCCTTTTTTTTAGAATAAGGTGGGGAAAGTCAATAAAGTCATGAAATTCTTCAGAATTTTTTGAATTGTATATTCAATGATGTACAAGAATACCAGCTACAGTACCTATTATCCAAAGAGGAATCCAGTTTCATCTTCAATAATAAAAAATACTCGCCGGCTCATTCTTCAACAAGCACGCGGTCCCTCATCTGAGATCTCTGGGGAAGAGGATCAAGTTGGCCTAACTAGGATGAATGGGCTAACTGTGGATATGATGCCGGAAATAGAGACCGAATTGATTATCTTCATACATAAGGATACTAGATAAAGGCCCAACAGAAATTACTTATTTTTCGAGACCCCGTTATAAGTTCTAATCATCACTTATTCCCTGAATAAATAGAATAACTAAAAATTTAGTCCATTTGTGAAATAAAAAAGAAAATTTCATTTCATCCGGGGGAGAGATTGAGCTTCAAGAATCCCCAAGGAATTCCAAGAATTCTTGGTATACATTTGTTCCAAACCTCGGCTTGGCCTTTCATAAGTGGAGACAGAATAAAGCGTCTTTTGCATAAACAAAAAAAAAGAAATTTGATTCTAAGTTGTAAAGTAAAATAGACAAAAAAGAACAGATCTATCGACTATGATTATCTAACAGTTCAAGTACCATAGAGGCCAACGATAGACAATAACTCCCCCCCGAATCGATTTTCTTCCCTATGAGTTATAGTCATCATCTCTTGTAAAATATGAGCAACCCTGCATCATCATTCGCTGGAATTGAAATATCTGCTTTTTTTGTTGACCCTCATTTCAATTGATTGGATGTTATGGGCAATCCTGAGCCAAATCTTATTTTCGATCAGAAGATCCTTTCAGTTGGCTAGAATCCTTCTAAATAGAAATAAAAAATTGTATTATTATTATACCAAATCCAGGCCTGATTCTATCTCTTTTCGTTCTATTTTTAGTTTTAATAATAATTTAATAATAATTTTGTTCAATATTGAAATAATTTCAGAGGTTTTTCGATTTATTTCGTACCTTTCGTTCAATGAGAAAATGGGTCCCAGAATTTTTACTACTTTCTAATGTCTATAAAAGGCATGAATACAGCATCTATAGGATAACTTCCATCCGCGCTATTTGTTTACATCCATTAGTTTGCAAGCGAAACTAGATCTTGTGGAATCATATTGAATATTTGACGATACATTCTGGCACCATCCGCTAAAATTTGTTCTTTTTTAATGCATTTACCCCGAGGAACCCAAAGTTTTTGATGCATACAAGTATTTTTATTGGATCCATTCAATTTGAATTGGTTTTTTCTCCATCACAATTATTGTGCAGAGATATTGGGCAGAATAGCAGAGCAAGTATTAGTAGCATAGATCCCCGGTAAGATCGGTTCAGGATCATGGGACTCTTCCTCAGAGAAAGACGATCAAACAATTCCGGCTCTTATACATGCTGCTACTATGGTAGCGACGGGAATTTTTTTCCTTTATGTTCGGCAGAAATCACATGTTATACTATATTCCAATACCCCTTCCCTTTCCAAATATTTTTACGAGCCCTCGGAAATAAGAAGTTCTGGTCCGGGAGGGATAATATCACACGAAGTTTGTGAATAAGTGATTGTCTGATAATGAGCAACTTCGTTTCTCAAGAAATTCACGCATATTCTCTTGGGTTCGACCCTAACCTTGGTTATGTTCTATTTCTTGACAATGACTATTTTATCCTAAAAAGGGAGGTATAACTTGGCAAACATCAGGCGACATCAAAATTCTGGCGTCGTTGCTGGGGAATACAACTTTTAGACAGGTTTAATTTGGGTGACACATGAATTAATCCTTATTATTCTTATTTTACGTTTTTTGTTGTTTTTGTTTTGTTTCAGCATACAAGTGTAGTGTATGCACAACATCCATAGTCGAGGCAACCCTTGACTCTGTTTGACCCAGAGGTTCAGGAAACACTGAGAAGAGTGGCCCAAAACAATACGAGCAACGCTGCAAATGATGCCATAAATGCAGCACTGAGCCAAACAATGATAACCCACCTCCACCACTTGAGGATGCAAATCTACCGCTACAGGATTTGCAAGCTACTGCTAATCCTTGGAATCAATACAGGCTTGACCTTATGGTGGTGGATATAACTAGAGCTATTATGTTACGTCCTTTACCGAATGACACTAAATTTACTGTCTCGAGTGAGATACTTCAAATGCTGCAGAATAAAGGGTTATTCGCAGGCTTACCATCAGAGGATCCGCTTAACTATCTACAAATGCCATCTTCATCTGCAAGAGTATGATGGGGAACAAAAATTTGTCAATAGATGCCATTGTGCTCCATGTCTTCCCATTATCTCTAACAGGTAAAGCAAACTATGGTTATCCGAGCTCTCAAAGTTCAATCACCACGTGGACTGAGATGTAGAAGGCCTTTTTAGGAGAGGTTCTTTCCTAGGTCAAAGAAACTAAAGTTGAAGGATCAGATTAATTGAGTAGTTGCTTGGTAATTCGGCCAGTACCACATGAAAGAGATTTACAAAGTGTTTAAGAAGTGTTCTGGATCACAAGATTGTTGATGATTCCTTGGTAGAGATGTTTTATTGGGCACTCGATGATAATTGCTAAGTGATGCCTGACACAATCATTGGCAGCTCATTCCTAGATTGTCCATTTCTAAGGCTAGCTGAATGACTTGAAAAGGTTGTAAACACAAACCATGCATGGGGATTAAGAGATAAGTTAACGACCAAAAACTCTTTCTCAGTTAGCACTAATTCAGAGAAGGCTAAGATAAACAAAGAGATGATGCAAGAGTTGGCTCAGATCAATACAAATGTGAGGTTATTGATGAAGCAGAGTCAGGAACGCGTGAATGGAGTCAATCATCAACTTCCATGAGTACCATGTATGAGGAGCCCTACTATGAGTAGGACACATGCTTTGTCACTAATAAAATGGAGGGTTTTTGGACCAGTGCCCAAGGTTCTAATCAGGACAACTGGCGCCAAGGTTAAGGGAATCAAGGCTAGAACTTCAATAGAGACGGTGCCTTCATAGATAACAATCGAGGTAAGCTACTATGATAAAAATAGGGGCCTAGACAGAGAAGCTGATTTGGGACACGGAGATGGTTATAGAAATGATCCATATATGCCACCATGCAATCATGATTCTGGGGCTAATAGTTCGAGAATTGAGGAAATATTCGACAGATTGTTCAAGAGGCTAACATTCAGGATGAGACCTTAAAGGGGATGAAGTCTGGCATTTTAAGCATTAATCAGAAGATCAAATCTTATTTTGTTGTTATCAAGCAGTTGGAACAATAGTTTAGTCAGATGTCGACTCAGTTAAACCAACGTCAGAAAGGTATGTTGCCAAGAAACACAGTATACAATCCAAAGAATAATGGGCAGTGTATGACAGTGACAAAAACATAGTGGTAAGTAGACCATTGACCCACTAGTGCCAGTTGATGATGATGAGGCTTATGGGGAGATGACAGACAGAAAGGATGTAGAGACTAGGGATGCTAATGCCAAGGATAGGGTGAGCGAAGTGGTAGTGTCGCCAAAGAAGTTGAGACCCAACCTAGACCTCTACCTCTTTTCTCTCAAAGATTCAAAAAGAAGGAGGAGGAAGGTAAGTTTCGGCACTTCATCTCCATGTTGAAGCAGCTTACGATCAATATTTCTCTCATTGAGGCATTAGAGAAATGCCCAATTATGCAAAGTTCAATGAAAGATCTAGTGACAAAAAAGAGGACTGTGAGCCAAGAGTTCTCTTAGGAGCTTCAGCATTGCAGTGCGAATGCAATAAGGTCCTTGGTGTAGAAGAAGGATGATCTCGAAGAATTCACCATACCCTGCACCTTCAGAGATGTGGAATTTGCAAATGCATTGTGTGATTTAGGCGCCAACATCAATTTAATGCCTCTTGCATTATTCCAGAAGTTGGCGTGAGAGCCCTTACTCCAACAAGAATGCAGTTGTTGATGGCTAACAGAATGGTGAAAAAGCCTATGGGGATATTGTATGATGTGCTTGTCAAAGTGGAAAAGTTCATATTCCTTGCAGACTTCGTGATTCTTAATTGTGAAGTTGACCTCGAAGTCCCAATCATCTTGGGAAGATCCTTTCTAGCCACTGTGCGAGCACTGGTACATGGAATCAAGCCAGCTTAAGTTTCGATTGAATAATGAAGAAGTCGTCTTCAATATCTGTCAGTCTATGAAGAGACCCTATGATCTAAAGATGAAAGTTTGGACACTTGGTGAGGTCTGAGTAACCAAGTTATTTAAGTCGTGCTGCGATAATAAATCAAGTGCTATTTGATAACTACTCAGTTAGAGCCATTAAAATGCCATAGCTTATGGGGTTGGTCCAACGTAACTTGTTATTAGGGTAGGCTTAGGGCAATATTTTTCAAGCCCATTTAAATTAAGGCTTATAAGCCTAGCCTAATTAAGTCTTTGACCCTTGAAGCTTGATCGACACAGAGCCGAGATTGGCCTATAGGCCAAAAATATTATTTTATTTGAATTAAAATAATTAAAGTTGTAAGGTTTAATTGTTATTCAATTTACACTTTTTCTTTTCAAATTTCTTTTACTTATATATTTGTGAAAAAAGATTACTATTTTTCTTTATCGTGGGATCACAAAATTTCATGATCAGTATTTGCCATGTTTGACTTGAAAATTTTATTATGTTCTTGAAAATTTTATTATGTTCTTTATTATATATATTTCAGATATAAGATTGTAATTGAAAGTACCAGTAATCATATGTATAATGCATATTACGAGTGTAAATATACCAAATTGGTTCGGATTATTCCAATTATCAAATCAAATCATTTGTATCAAAATTTTAAATCTATAAATCAAATCAAATTAATTAAACTCAAATTTTTCAATCATTTTTTTTTAAATTTCTCGAGTTTCCTGTTCGGAGGTGCGAACGGTTGGCTGTGAGAGCTACGCGGAGGGGTAGAGGCAGACCAAAGAAGTACTGGGGGGAGGTGATCAGACAGGATATGATAACTCTCGGCCTCACTGAGGACATGACCCTAAATAGAAATGAGTGGAGGTCGCGAATTAGAGTAGCATGCTAAGCTCTTCTTCTTCCTCCTCCTATTCCTCTCCTTCATTGCCTTCCTCCTATTATTATTAGTGTTTATATTATTATTATTATTATTATTATTATTATTATTATTATTATTATTATTATTATTACTATTCCTTTTTCTCTTCCTTATCTTGTGTATAAGTGTTACTTTATCATAGTTACTTACTGTCATGCGCTATGAATTGTTAGTTGTACTTGATGTTCTCTTATCCTGCATTTTATTTTATTTTATTACACTACCTTTTGCCATATCTAGTCCTTCTACTTATGGGTTTTGAGATGAGGGTTTTAGGAAACAGCCTCTCTACTTCTATGAAGTATCGGGAAGGTCTGCGTACAATCTTCCCTCCCCAGACCCCACTTGTGGGATATCACTAGGTATGTTGTTGTTGTTGGTTTTTTAAGATTTTTCATTAAAGTATTTATGCAAATATATAATTAACTTGTGTATATACATACACACATATCTAGTCTTTTTGCTTATGGGTTTTGAGCTGAGAGTTTTAGGAAACAACCTCTCTACTTCTATGAGGTAGCGATAAGGTCTGCGTACAATCTACCCTCTCCAGACCTCACTTGTGGGATATCACTGAGTATGTTATTGTTGTATATACATACACACATATAGACACTCAATTGAGGCCTCAAAAAACTTAGGACCCAAATCATTGTTTTATTTATCTTCTTATGGTTAAGCCACCCCTGATAAGTAGCATGGGGATGCAATACCTCATTGTCACTCAATTTCCCTTTTAGTATGCTAATTTGATGTAATTTCATTTACTTTAAAAAACTTTAGTTTTCTTTTGATGCTTTTTAGTAAAATGCAACTTAGCCAAACAGAATTATCCATCATAAATATACTGGAAAGTGACAAATCCAGGGAAAAAAAAGTCTTGAGAAAGTACGTAGTAGTATATGCAAAGTTGAAGCACAGATAGTACTTTTCATTAACTTCCATTTTCCATTACAAGAGCCAAACTAGCATCAAGATGAGAAGAGGACAACATTAACTAACGTTACAACCCTTTTTACAAAAAAGGCAATTATGCTATCAAAATTCAGATATGTATAGATACTCAAATGCAATTACCTTCGTTAGCGTTTGACTATGACTTTTGATAGTTTATTTTTAAATATTTATTTGGCTATGAAATTTGATTAAATTTTGAAAATCTGATCGTCAAATATTTTTATGTCTCCAAAATTTGGCTGTAATTAGTTTTTGAGATTTTCACTCACAATACTTCAATTTTTTTGAAGTAAAATGAATGTCCAAACACAATTCAAAAATTCAAATTTCTTAACTTAAAAAATCTATATAGCCGGTTGGAAGCTTAGTTTGAGCGTTATGACATTACAATTATTGCTTTAATTTTTAATCAATCTTGTCAGATTATACAAAAATCCCGGCTAATATTATGATTATATTCAGAGGGAGAATTAAATAGCATATAGCTATTGTCATTAATTTCTTTCATCATCATTATTAATCCTAAGTTGCATCACCAAAATAAATCTAGTACTCTTTGTACACTGATAAATAATTAGCACAAGTTAGGAATACACATATGCTACTGTCAACTTACATAAGATAATCAAAGTAAAAAAATAAAAAAATAAATAAAAAATAAAAAATAATTGCAATTGGCAAGTGGGAAGTTACCAAATACATACTTAAGCGTATCAATTCACAAAAAGTTGTTATACATGAAATGAACATTTAACTAGCATTTCATTCAAAGAATTTATCTTTCAATATCTATTTGATTTAAATAATTAACCCTTAAATATTTTCAAGTTTGCAAAAATTGCTCAAATCAGGTTTTGGATTTCTGAGACCTTCACTCACAAAATTTCAAAAAAGAAAATCAAGTAAAATATATGTCCAAAATTTCAGAAGTAATACTTTCCATTTGGTGTTATAGGATGTATAACTAATACTTTTCATTTGGTAGTATTAATAATATGTAAAATTTAATACAATAGATTAATATATGTGAATTTAATACCATGAAACTAATATATGTGAAAATAAAAATACCCCTCAAAACCTTTTAATCCTTTTATATTTTCTTGATTTTATATTTTTATTTATACTATTAAGTTTATTTAAATAAGTTAACTTACTAATTTTGTTATTTAAGAGTGTTGTATGTTGCTAAATAAAATTCATTATAAATTAATACATTATTTAAAATGTGAGTTGTTTAACATTTACTAATTGAAAAGGCAAATATATGGCCACATGAAATTTGTAATCTTAATTGAATGTAATATTTGCTGATATATATATATTTATTTTTTTTTTGAACAATTTATAAAATTGCATAGATATTAAAACTATAGCTTGTAAGTTTTATGTGTAAATAAAGATGATTTATTCAATTTTGTAATTATTTATTGCCTCTTTAATTTTAAAAGTACAGGACCATCAAGTGAGAATTGACATTTTGTAAATGATCAATCTATGAAGATAAAAGTTACTTACCTTATTTATGAATAATTCAAGTTAGAATATCAAAATTTAAGTGGGTCTCTGTATAAGGGCTTAATGATAAAGAATTTTTCAATGAAAATTAAAAAGAAAGGAAGTCCACATTATTTTTTCTAGTGAATTATGACATATCATTCTCTAATTAATAGTTTTATTGACCTTTTTATTTTGTTGTACTCAATAGTCATTGTCGACATTAATGAGGTTTAAAAAAAAGATAGTGGTGAAAGTGATGGTCTATACTCCATGAAGGGTCAATCTCAAAGGATCATGCCTTTGCCAAATTTTATTCTCCTCTTTTTCACTATCTTTATTGGGGTAAAAATTAAAAATTATAAATATATTAATAATAGAAAAATTGATTAGATAAAATTCCATTATTGGTATATTGATTATTTTATTTATATCTGATGTAAGTATGTTATTTGTGTTTTCAATCCAAAATCAAGATTCAAAAAGTTTCTTTTCTGGAAAAGAATTTCTTCAAACTCCATGCTAAAATACATGTTTTCTATATGAAATGTTGGTGAATAATTATATGATTAGTAGAGAATTTTTCCTATTAATGTGTAGGACACTAGGACTTAAGCAATGATGGGACTTTTTTAAAAAAAAGTATTTAAGAAAGAAATTTGAAAAAGTTATAGAAGCCTCAATGGATCAAAGGAATCGATAGAAAGAAAGAAGACCTTACTTTTATTTGGCTATAGATTGTGAAATTGAAGGAGACATTTGCCAATCATATAATTTACATAAAATTTTGGAATCAACCTAAAGTTAGATTTTAGATTTCAAAATATAAAAATATATTTTTCAATTTAAATTATTCACAAAAAATAATTTTAACTTTTAAATATCATTCTTTTACTTTAATTTGTGTTAAAAAAACTTATAATAAAATATGATCCAATGCCAACTACATCAAATTAAATTTTTGAAACATAAAGTTATGTTTGAATATGCTTTTCACTTTAAAATATTTTAAAGTTTCGTGAATCAAAGTAAATAAATTAAGCCCAATTTTGAAATCTTAGAAAAAAATTACAAATAAATAGAGGTGATAAAATTAAACTCAATCTATTCAATTCGTTGAATTTTGGGTTGGTCAATAACTCGCTCATTTATTAGCTCAACCCATCTCAATCAATTTAAAATTGGATTGATATGCAACCC
>JAOTQJ010000099.1:5178169-5190315 GCA_025642045.1 Solanum sejunctum | reverse complement strand
AGAGGTGATAAAATTAAACTCAATCTATTCAACTCGTTGAATTTTGTGTTGGTCAATAACTCGCTCATTTATTAGTTCAACCCATCTCAATCAATTTAAAATTGGATTGATATGCAACCCAAATTGATCAGAGAGAGCACTTATCAAAATGTTTTTAAAATATTTTTTTTAATTTAATATATTTTACATAATAAAATAAAATATTATATATTTTATTAACTACTAAAATATTAAAAAAATAAATAAAATTTAATAAAAATTAGATCTTAACTTGCTTTATGATTAATCCCCTTTATTCAACCCATTTTCACCTAAATAATTTTAGATTGAATTGGATGAGGTCTTGAGGCATTTATTATCAATTTATGGGAAAAAAAGAAAAGAAAAGGAGGAGCAATTATGAAAAGAATTCCTATTATATATAAATATATAATGAAAAAAGTTATTAATGATACTTATTAACCATTTCACCTCAATGGTCAACTTTGCTAGGCCATAGCCAGAGACACAGAATATAACATTATATAGTATTTTATTATTTATCCTTGTTAAAGGGGAAGAGAGAAGAAAGAAAGAAAGAAAGAGAAAAGGCCTCTTTTCTGCCAATTAGAGAGAGAAACAAGATAGTGGTGTGTCTCTGGTAGAATAGGGGGCAATTTAAAGCCAAACTGCAGCATTTGGTCTCTCCTATCCTCGCCGGTAAACCTCCAACTTTTTTCCCGCGGGCGTCCACACGATTGATGAATCTCCGGTGAGAGAATATATTCTTCTTCTTTAGCTGGAAAAAAGGAACAACAATGAAAACGTCGGCCGGAGTTCAACAGCAGCAGCATACTGTCAACGGGAATAATCCGGCCGAAGGTATGTCACTATCTTTACTCGTATAATAAATATTATTTTTCTACTACGTATATACTTTCTCGATGCATTGTAAGAATCACACTTTTTTGTCTATTTCCTCAAAACTTTTCTTCATTTTCCTTCCCGATGAAATTTTCCTGGAAAATACTTTATTGGAAAGGAAAATGAAAAAACACTTGCACCTTTCTTACACTTGATAATCAATCTTTTCTCAGAAAAACAAAAATTCCACTTTTTGCATAAAGATAAGTATTTAATTTGCAGTGGAGAAGAAAAGCATAAACCAAGAGCTATGGCAGGCCTGCGCCGGTCCTCTGGTGAACCTACCAGCCGCTGGGACCCACGTTGTCTATTTTCCTCAAGGCCACAGTGAACAGGTTAATTATTATTTCTTTTTTATTTTTGCCAAGTGGGTAAAAATTATAAGTTAAAAAGTTAAATTACAATATAAATATGTGTCGGCAAAAATAAGTCAGGTGCGTCAAAGAAAGATTTTTTTTTTAATTACTATTTATATGCGGTGACTACCTGCTAACGGGAGCTGATATGGTGCACATTATTTACATTCATTTGATTTTGATTATTTATTTTCATGTTCTAGGAAGGGTAGTTTATTTAATTTTGGATGACAGCATCTTTATTTATTTATTTTTCAATCTATTATGGTATCTCTGGTGTAACATGCATCTTGTGTAGTTGTATCTTTATGAAGAATTTGTTATTTGTTGGATTATGCATATGCTTACATGTGCACGTGCATACACTATGAATTAGAAAAAGAAAAAAGATGAAAAGATAGGAAACATCATCTTTTATGATGTTACCATCAACTAGGCAATGGGGTTGTTTCAAAGGGGAATGAAAAATCTAACCTTTATGGCTTCAGCTTCAATTTGTCATGATTTTTTTACTTCATTATTGAGTATGTTATTGTTGGTTCAATTTGTTGTTCTAAAAGTCATGAGTAATTTTCAGAATTTGTTAAGCGAACCTTACTGATGAGAAAGAAAATGCACCACAAAGCATGGTTAAGTGGGATGAAAATCATGAAGATTAAAGTTTAAATTCCAGTAAAAACGGAAAACGTAGCTGATTTTTTATGGCTTTGGTGGATAGAGTATTTGATGGAAGGTAGCAAGGTACAGAGCTACTCAGTATCTGATGAAGGTAGCAAGGTACTTTGTTGAATATGTCAGATGCGTGCAGGTCGGGCCTGAACACCATTGATATTAAAAAAAAATGTCGACGAGGAGAAAAATAAGGAAACCAGAAAGAAAATAAGACGGAAATGAGATGTTACTAGGAGCGTGTAGTCAAACGCGCGCTTTAAGTGCACTTAAGTCCTGAAGCGAGGCTCAAAAGATGTTGAGCGATTCATCAAGGTTCCAAGACAAACTTTTCCTTGCCAATAAGCCTCTTCTGAAGAAGTGGCACTAAACAATTGATATTTCCCGTGTACCATAATTTTTTTCAAATTTTTGGGTCATATATTTGTCATTCATGTTTATAATTATTAGTCTTGAACTAAACATATATATTTGTATTTGTTTCTCCCTTGGCGCCTTTTTTTTTCCTTAAGCATTTTAGACCATGGGTCCGTTTTATTTAAATTGCCAAATCAGTACCATTACATCCAGTCTGGCCCAACCTCCGTTGGCGCCTTTATTCATTAAAACCCACACTTTATTTACTCTTTGCGCTTAAAGCCCCAATTGACGGTCGAGTTTTTTTGCACTTTTCGCCTTTGGTAACTCTGACTAGGAGTACTATGTCCATAAGATTAGTCGTGTATGCGGATTTATTCAAGGGTCTAATTTGTTTTACTCTTGGACTTGGAACTTTTTCAGGTTGCTGCATCTATGAAGAAAGATGTAGATGCCCAAATACCAAACTATCCAAACCTTCCATCAAAGTTAGTTTGTCTCCTTCACAATGTTACCCTGCATGTACGTACATTCAAACTTCGTATGCTGTAAATATAAACTGGTCTTTTGAAGCTTCTGCTATTCAACAATAAGGATTGCACTTTTTGTCGTTAGGCGGATCCAGAAACAGATGAAGTTTATGCACAAATGACACTGCAGCCAGTTCCTTCAGTATGTCTCTTCCTTGCTGTATTAAACGGCGATTTACCCTATTCTTGACTTTTTTCCCCTTCATTTGCGGAGGTTGAGGGTAGTCTGAGGTGGTCCTACGTCCACTGTAGGATTTCCATTATTGCTTATTCAGGTGGAATTTAAAACTCATTCAGTAAACCTTCGGTCAATTGCAGTTTGACAAGGAGGCATTGCTGAGATCGGATTTGTCTATGAAAGCAAATAAACCACAAACAGAATTTTTTTGCAAGACCTTGACTGCTAGTGATACAAGCACACATGGGGGTTTTTCTGTCCCTCGACGTGCTGCAGAAAAAATATTCCCACCTCTGGTAAGAGCATATTGAAATTTCTCATTTGATACATTTTTGTTGTTTCTCTATCTTTTGTGTGATAGGCGTGCTTGTTCATTCTCAGGATTACTCAATGCAACCACCTGCTCAAGAACTTGTGGCTAGAGACTTGCATGATAATTTGTGGACCTTCCGCCATATTTATCGCGGTACATTTGTTTAGCTGCTATATATAGATTGCTTGTGCAAGCGAGGCTAGATAAAATTTGGCTTGTTTCCTATGACTTACCCATCTCTGGTGATCCAGGGCAACCCAAACGCCATTTGCTAACGACAGGGTGGAGCCTGTTTGTCAGTGGGAAGAGGCTCTTTGCTGGTGACTCAGTTTTGTTTATTAGGTAACGATACTGGCAAGGACATGCCACCTTGAATGTCATATATCTCTTTGTTGTTGTAATTGCAAGTATAAACTGACGATTAAGATAGAGAGTAATAAGTGAGATCAATGAAGGGCTCTGACTTCTGATTCTTTGAAAGAACTAATTCACCTGTTCGATTCTCTTCCTTGAGCGTTCATATGTCTTGGTCATCCTTAGACATTCTGTAATCTATGTCTACAGGGACGAAAAACAGCAGCTTCTGCTTGGAATTAGGCGGGCAAACAGACAGCCAACCAACTTATCATCATCGGTGTTGTCAAGTGACAGCATGCATATTGGAATCCTAGCAGCAGCTGCCCATGCAGCTGCAAACAACAGCCCGTTCACTGTCTTTTATAACCCAAGGTTCAGTGAATTTACCCTCTTATTACGCGACCTATGCATTTCCTTTTGCAACTTATCAATCTCATGATAATTAAAATCCTTAAACATCTTATATGAACAGGGCAAGTCCGTCAGAATTTGTCATCCCTTTAGCCAAGTATTACAAGGCAACTTACAGCAGTCAAGTATCACTTGGCATGCGATTCCGCATGATGTTTGAGACAGAAGAATCAGGAACTAGAAGGTATATGGGCACAATTACTGGCATCAGTGATCTTGATCCAGTAAGGTGGAAGAACTCACAGTGGCGTAACTTGCAGGTCTATAAACTAAAGCTTTCCATAATTTGTATGCTATCTTTAATTACAGTACACCTTCAAACTCGTGAACTGTGATTAGGTTGGTTGGGATGAGTCAACTGCTGGAGAGAAGCGCAACCGAGTCTCAATTTGGGAGATTGAACCAGTAACAGCACCGTTTTTCATCTGTCCTACTCCGCCATTCTTTAGGTCAAAGCGGCCAAGGCTACCCGGAATGCCAGGTAGTGAGCAAATTGCAATCAGAAAATGACTTTTATGACTGATTTTTTTTTTTCTGGAAAGAGAGTTGGATAAATTTGATTTTACCATTCACTCCCAGTGGAGCTTGACGTGAAACTGGTAATTGGTGGGTGTCTTTCTTGTGGGAAAATGGAAGAAAAATAATTATTCTTGATGAAAAGAGGACTTTGAATAAGCTTCCAAAAGGATTTAGTGGACAGAATGGTTTTTTGTCCTTGAAACTTTTCTTTGTTTCCTTGTATTTCTTAAATAGCTTATGATATTTGAAAAGGCGAGAAAAGATCCGAGGAAAACTGAAATATAATCTTGTAATGAATATTACTTTCACCCCCATAAATCATTTAACTATAAATTATATTCCTAGATTTCTGATCTGTAGAATGTGTCACTTCCTGCAGATGATGATTATTCTTCTGATCTGGATGGCCTGTTTAAGAGGACAATGCCATGGCTGGGTGACGACTTTGGCATGAAGGATCCGCAAGATCTTCCAGGCCTGAGCTTAGTCCAATGGATGAACATGCAACAGAATCCTTCTCTGGCTAACTCAATGCAGCCAAACTACCTGCATTCTTTGTCTGGTTCTGTTCTACAAAATGTAGGAGGTGGAGCAGACCTCTCACGTCACTTAGGTTTACCAGCACCTCAGCTTCCTCAGCAGAACACTTTGCAGTTTGGTTCCCAAAGGCCAACCCAACAAGGTCAGCAGCTCGACCAGCTTCAGAAGTTACCAACCACCACATTGAGTCCAGCAGGCTCCATTATGCAGTCACAGCAACAGTTGTCGGATATTAGTCAGCAACCAAGACAGAATCTAATTAACCAATCAGTGCCTACTAACCATGTTCAGGCCCAGCTTTTGCAAGCACAAAGTCTTGCGCAATCTCAGAATGTCCTACAGCAACAACAATCATTTCAAAATCAGCTGCAGAGGAATCTTCCTCAGAACCTGCCGCAGCAGCAACAGATTATGAATCAGACTCAGCAGCAAAGTTTCATGCCACCTCAGCCGAGTGATCCACCTAACCAACAACTGCATTTCTCTGATAACCAAATACCGATGCAGCTTTTGCAGAAGCTGCATCAGCATCAGCAGTCACTTCTAGCTCAACAATCTTTAATGCAACAAATGTCCCAGCTTGGGCCAATCCAAGATCAGCAGAAGCAGCTCTTAGATGTATCACAGAACTTTTCCAGGTCACTTGCAACAAGCCAAATGCTAGATATGTCTCAAACCACGTCCACCTCCACATCTCTCTCCCAGTTACAAGTTGCCCAGCAGCAAATGACGATAAATAATACCCAGCCTAATCTTCGTTTTGCCCAGCCAAATCAGCATATGAAGCAGCAGCAACAACAAGGAATTCTACCAGAACTACCTGGACAAGTTGGCCAGGTTCTACCACCGACAACTAATCAGCTTTCCGCAAACTGCAGTAGCTTTTTAACAGGACCTGCAGGTGGAGGGCAGTCAGTGATTACAGATGATATCCCATCATGTTCCACCTCACCATCCACCAACAACTGTCTAAATGCAGTTCAGCCAATTATGACTGGTAGGATCCATCGAGGCACAGCTGCAGCAGATGAAACAACCCAGTCTTCTCTACCCCTTTTGGGTTCCGGTGGATTAGAAGCTATGTCCCCTAATAGAAGTCTAGTTAAAGATTTGCAGCAAAAATCTGATGTGAAGCCCTCATTGAATATTTCCAAGAGCCATAACCATGAGTTTTTGACTCCTCAAACATACCTTAGTACTGCAGTTCCGCAGATGGATTATTTAGATAGTTCATCTTCAGCAACCTCTGTCTGCTTTTCTCAAAATGATGTCCAATTGCCGCAGACGACTAACCCAATGTCTTTCAGTTCTCACCCAGTCGTCTTTAGAGATAGTCAAGATGGAGAAGTTCAGGGTGACCCCAGAAACAGTGTTGCTTTTGGTGCAAACATGGACAATCAGTTAGGGATACCCATAATGCCTGATTCTTTGATCACAAATAGCTTGGTGGGGTCAAGGAAAGACGTATCAAATAATATTTCCTCAGGTGGAGGCATGCTTTCCAGCTACGAGAATCCCAAGGATGCACAGCCTGAACTCTCATCATCAATGGTCTCCCAATCATTTGGTGTTCCTGATATGGCCTTCAATTCAATTGATTCTACCATAAATGAAGGCAGCTTCATGAATAGAGGTGCCTGGGCCCCACCACCTCAAATGCCTCGTATGCGGACGTTCACCAAGGTAGGCAATTCTATTTGTTTGCCTCACATTGTTTGAATTACTTGTACTAACTTTTTAGCTTCTGCTCTCAAAGGTATACAAGCGTGGTGCTGTTGGGAGATCAATCGACATCACACGTTACTCAGGCTACGAAGAGCTTAAACAAGATTTAGCTCGTAGATTTGGTATAGAGGGACAACTGGAGGATAGACAAAGGATAGGATGGAAGCTTGTATATGTGGATCATGAGAATGACGTTCTGCTTGTTGGCGATGATCCTTGGGAGTAAGTTCTTGGACTTTGCTTCTATCCAATTTTTAGTATTTGCATTACACAATCAAGCAGCATATATCTTCCAGATGGTAAAAGATTTCTTGAAAGCCACAACTTCAAACTGAACCACCTTATATAACCATACGACCTCTATCCCATTATGGACACTTGATAAAAGTGGCCTAAGCTGCTTTATAATCCCTCCCATCCCCTTGTACTTTGTACATATTTTGGCATACTGATGTGTTGTAATACTTCAGGGAATTCGTGAATTGTGTCCGCTGCATCAAGATTCTTTCGCCACAAGAGGTCCAACAAATGAGCTTGGATGGAGATTTCGGGAATAATGTCCAAAATCAAGCTTGTAGTAGTTCAGACGGAGGAAATGTGTAAATTTAACTGGCTAAACTTCCATTCTTCGAAACCTGCCACGATTGGCTGTTCTTCCCTTTATACACAATAGAACATATGGATCAGCTCTTCCTAGGATCTTGGTATAAAGACCTTTCCTTGGTTGAGAAGAGCTATCACTAATATCTAACAGGAACAAAGCGGGAAGTGGGTGTGCTTCATCACCTCACCAGTCCAAGTATGGTAGCTCGTGTTACAAAGGGGGAACTGGTCAAGCTTAGGTAACCATAGAAGCACAAGATGCATGCTGCAAGAGTATTTAGAATTTCTTGTTTCCTCTGAATGAAAAGTTTCTTAAAGAGTACTTTCAATGTAAAAATTGAAGTCCGTATGTAGTGTTGGGAGTGTATAGTTATATTCTGGTTTTCCTTCAATCTTTTAATGGAAAATCTCAGAAGTAGTAGCTGAGCTGAGGCTTTTTTCACTTCATTTTGTCCCTTGGCTCTTTCTCATGTTATTTCTTAAAGAGGAAAATAGAGTAATCATGTGCAGTTTTCTTTAGATGATGCTTTATTTTCAAATTGACGTGCAATGAAACTACCATAGACTTGCATAAATGTACTTTATGATCAATGCCCAAGCAAATGTTGTTTCAGAAAAATGAAAAATCATTGACATGTCCAATAATTTGTAGTGATGTGCAAATGTTTCCAATGCTAGACCTCCTGCACTTCACCTAAGACGATAGATGACGTATTTTGAGATGACCAAATTTTGCAGCTCCAGGGGAAGAACCTTCAAACAAATATGGCAAGAATCCAGTGGCAGCTTTGTACTTTTGCCGAATCTGCAGATAGAAGTGCAACAGTAAGAATTAATTGCTACTAAAACATGAATGCCACAACCATACAAACGAAAGGCTGCTCCTTATTTTTGTTTCAAGGAGTTGTCAATCTCCATATTTTTTATGATGTAGAAAACTACCTCAATAAGTTGTTCATTGCTTTTTAAACAGTTCCTCCCGATAACACAAACAGTTCCACCGGAACCTCCACCTGTTATCTTTGCCCCAAACAAAGTCCCACCTTCAGATTCTGATGATTTAGAGTGCTGCATTTCTTGTACCAAGTTAACCAGCCTATCTGTCCCATTTGACCCAAGACCACAAGCACTGTAACTGAAATGACACTGCAGTAGGAGGACTTGGTCAGAAAACCTCTATAGAGTTGAGAGAAAATTCTGCAAACGATCATAAATACCAACTGCAAAGGCCAATTCAAAAAAGAATCTGCTCAAGAACAGTAACAGAGACATGAATTAAATCATATACCTGATACATTAACTCTCCAAGAGCAGATAGTTGATAATTAGAAGGTGCAGCTGATAATAATGCTTTGAAAGCCTGATAGCAATTGATACACGTGTCAGACAACTGTTCATCATGAATATGAGACATCGAATAGGCACAGGAGATAAAAAGTGTAATCAGATGTCAAGAACTAGAAAAATTATTCAGACAGAAATGATTTGAATAGAAACTACAAATTTGGACCTTGACTCGGAAGTTCTCATAGATGGGATGCCTAGTAGGTGCTCTCACAGCATAATTGTGCTCATTCTCAATTGTAGTTACAGAATCATCATGATCAAGATACCTCTCCAAAAATTCTTGGCCAGATAAAGATTCTGGGAGTCTAGTAGCGTAAGATGCCTCATATCTGAAATTAGAAGATACATTAAACATAGCAAGTAGAAAGAGGAGAGAAGAAGACAGAACTACGAACTACATATGCAACAAACCTATGAGCTGAGAGGTTGCAAAGGTAATCCAGCGAAGCCTCTGTTTCAAATAGATTCTTCTTTCCATCTTCATCAGCATCATCAGGGTTGAACCCATCGATTTGCTGGGGAGTGGAAATGTATGACATGGAGGAGTGCAACTCCACAGATGCAGCGGACTTTATTATCTTCCTGCCCATAAATGCACCAACCCTAACAGATTTGTAGTCTGAACCACCAACGCTGCAGAAAACTCTCATAAGTACTAGGAAAGAATGAGAACATAAGGCCAAAGTATAGATCTTAATTTGGTAAAGTTCAGTCATTAGGCAGAGGAACTGAACTGTTACACTTCAGCATAAGTGGTTTCTTGCTCCAAACTTGGAAAACAAAAAAAGGAAAAAGCATTCTTGCAGCTCCATGAGGAATGCTCTTGAGTTAATCTATTTAAGAACTTCAAATAAATTTGACCGAACTTTTAAATATGAAATGAACAGATAGTAATGTCTTACTTTCGATTAAAAACAAACTTGACGGGGATAGGGAGGGTTAAGGAAAAATACCCATTGGGATGTTTTACCTGTGTCGTATTCCAGAATCAATTCCCCAAAACCGGATGGTGGGTGGTATGTCAACAAGTCCTAGAACCTCAGCAGGCTAAAAGAAAAAGTGAGTGCGAATTCTGATTTCACAGTTGGTCCTATTAACAATGTGAACACGTTGCAGAAAGAATTTGCTGCATACCTGACACACCATAGCAAGAAGCTTGTTGGCCTCTCCACATGCAGAAGCCATCTGATCCATCACTCCGCAAGGAGCTCCAATAATATGATTCTCCACCTGTTCAAGAGGATAAAGCATGAGCTGGAAAGGGAAATTTTACCAATCCAAGAAACAGAGGAAAAATATGGAAGGAGAAAATGAGAGAATTACATGCCTTTTGGCAAAGCAGAGCCAGATGTCTGGGGTCAATGTTCAATCCTGCAAAATGAAAGGTTGTGCAATTCAGTCCATTTAATATAAAAAGAAACCCAGAAAGTGTAAGGTAAATTATTATTATTATTATTATTATTATTATTATTATTATTATTGATGATTGGTGATGAAGAGGGTATTCTGCAGAAAAATATAGTACCATGAGCAGCAGCAACAGTAGTCATGCTGGCCACTTCTATAGCAGCAGAAGAAGATACACCTTTGCCCTCAGGAACACCAGAACTTACCTGTGTAATCAGGTCACAGAAAACTAGCTTGGTCAGATCAAACAAGCAAAAAAAGAAACGAGGATATCATATTTGTACGAAAAGACCCTCTTATTAATTTATGACTGACATAAATCGAAGTGTTAATACAAACTATGGATATGATCTAGTAAATATTATGAATATCATTAAAGATCAATTTGAGTGGTTCATTCCTTGTCAGCTCCTCCTATTTTTTCTCTTTGACCAGTAAGAATTCTTGTGAAACCCAACAGAGAGTTCTAAAGATTTCAATCCTTATACATTTGATTCAGGAATTTATCAAGATCAGAACTGTAGTTGCCGGCAAAATCTTTATTCTCCGACGAAATCTACTTGGTTTTCCAGCGCCTCTTTTTCATCCGTTCTTCGTTTTTTTCTGGCAACTTAACTCACCAGAATTTCCGTGCATTGAACTCTTAGCTCCGGCGACTTATCTATCGTGCTGATCTCTCTCCGGAGACTTCGAAAACGCGCTGATCTTCATTACACCTTCGGCAAAACGGGGAAATCCTAGGGTTCCGATGGCAAGCAAGAACGGAAAGAAGCAGTTTGAGGATCGCATTTGTGTTCCGACGGCTGTCCGATACCGGTTTCAATAGGTTTGAAGGTCAGGTTTCCGGGAATTTCTGGTCCGATTCTCCGGCGACTTTCAGTCAGTTTCTTGGTGACCTCAAAACATCTTCCGGGTGATATCTTCCAATTCCTATATATTTACAATTATTTGAATACATTGTTACATATTCTTTTGGCATTCTCTGTCTTGTAATATTTCTTGCCTATGACATATTTCTTGTAATATTTCTTTTTTGTTACATATTATCTCGTAATAATTCTCTTTTCTATAATATTTTTTGCTTATTACATATGTTTTACTTGTTACATATTTCTTACATATTTTTGAATAATTTTATTTTTTATTATAGTCCTTGCTTGTTAAATATTGTCTTTATTTGCTAGTTCTCTGTGCAGGAAGTTGCAAGTAATTTATAGGATTATTGTTTTTCATCTTGATTTTTCGTATTTTACAGAATTACAGATTTGGTTAGTTAATGATTATAGATTATAGTTTAGATTTTATATTCCGCATTGTTAGGCTGTTGTTTTTGTGAGATTATTTATTCTTTATTTTTTATAATTTATTCAAGGCATAACACATAAAAATGATCCCAAACTTGATATAACTTTTTAAGTTAGAACTCAAACTTTTATAGTGCACAAATATGATCCTCAACTTGATAATTTCTAAACAAATAGGCACAAGGTAATTGCTGACATGACGCGTGATGTACAGTCATGCTGACGTGTTTTTTCTAGCCAATACTACAATACCACGTTTGTCCACGTAAGCATAATCTGTACATGTCACACCCTTTATTTTACACGTGACATTCCTAAAAAACATAAAATAATAAAATAATTTTTACAAAAAATTAGAAAAAGATTTTTAAAAATTTTAAATATTTTTACATAAATTACAAAAAATTAAAATTTTAAATTTTTTTAGATAAATTACAAAAAATTTTAATTTTTTTACATAAATTACAAAAAATTATAAAAAAAATAAAAAATTTAAACTTTTTTTACATAAATTACACAAAAAGTTTTTAAAAATTTAAAAGTTATTTTACAAAAAATATTTTAATTTTGTAAATTTAAGTTTTTTTACTCCAACTCGAACCCTCATCCCCCTACCCCACCCCCCAC
>JAOTQJ010000099.1:5161561-5178069 GCA_025642045.1 Solanum sejunctum | reverse complement strand
AAAATTTACATCCAACCTGTTTACAAACAACAAAATAATCATAAAAATTGAATCTTGATTATTAAAATTTAAACAAAAAATTGTTATATCATACTCGACCATCTTCACATCCAAAAAACCAACGACCTGGATTATGTGCGGACCAAGAAATCTTCATTATTGCTCTTTTTTCACAATGACAAAAAATATTGGAATTCATTATTTATCAAAAAAAAGTCAAAAATGTGTAAGAAAAATGAAAAGGCAAATACTTGTGTATTTTTAATAAAAAGAAGAAGAAGAAAATATATGTTAATTTGAAAATAAATAGTATATATAATACAAATGTAATAGGGTAAAAAGGTCAAATTACCCAATTTTTTCTGTTGGAATGTTCAAAAAATTAACCTTTCACGCACCCCTCTACGAGTGTAATGCACGTACTGTGCCATGTCAGCACCCTGTGCCTACTTGTTTAGGAATTGCCAAGTTGAGGGTCATATTTGAGCATTATGAAAGTTTAAGTTCCAACTTAAAAAATTATGCCAAGTTTAGGGTCATTTTTATGTGTTATGCCTTTATTCAATTAGTAGTTCTTAGTGTAGTTTAGTGGCCTTGGGATCTAATGGTGGATTAGGGTCATGTCATCAGAGGCTAGGGTAGTAGTGGTAGGCACAAGCTTACTTAGGTTGAGAGTAGGAACCTGGAACATAGGATCACTTACAGGGAAGTCCATAGAGCTAGTGAAGAGTCTTAAGAGGACAAATTAATACAGCGTGTGCAGATGGGTAGTAACTACAGCTCGAGATGTTGACGGATTTAAATTATGGTACTCTAGTGGCTCTAGGGATAGAAATGGAGTAGGCATCCTGGTAGAAGGACCTTAGAGAGTATGTGGTTAAGGTTAGGAGGATTAATGATAAGATGTCTATTAAACTTGTGGTCGGTAGTCATATTGTGAATACAGTTAATGCCTATGCGCCCCATGTGAGCCTAGATGAGGAAGTCAAAAAATTCTTTTGCGAAGATTTGGATGAGATTGTGAGAGGTATACCAGACACAAAAAAGATCTTCATTGGGGGAGATTTAAATAGGCATATTGGTGCTACTTCTAGTGGTTTTGATAGTGTCTATGGAGGCTTTGATTTTGGGGAGAGGAATAGAGGTAGGACGTCTCTTTTGGACTTTGCTAAAGCTTTTGAATTGGTTATTGGTAACTCATGTTTCCTGAAGGGGGAAAGTCACTTAGTTACCTTTCGTAGTACGATAACTAAGACCCAAATTGATTACTTACTCCTCCAGAAGGGTGATAGAAACCTTTGTAAGTTACAAGGTAATTTCAAGTGAAAATATTTTCACTCAACATAGGCTTCTAGTAATGGAGTTGGAGATTAAGAAAGGTAAGAGGAAGAAGACAATTTATGCCTAACTGAGGATTAGATGGGGTGGCCTGACTCCTGCCTGTTCTTGGGAGATGGGGGGAAAGTGGAGTAATTTGGGAACTTGGAGTAGTAGCGATGATGTGAACACCATGTGAGACAACACAGCTGGTTACATTAGGAAAGTAACCACTGAGGTACTACGGGTTTCGAGAGGGACTTTGGTGGACGTCAAGGTGACTAGTAGTGGAGTGGAGAAGCTCAACGCAAAGTGAAAGCTAAGAAGATTGCATATACGAAGTGGTTGGAATGTAGGGATGAGGATGAAAAAACGAAGGCTTAAAATAATATCTATAAGATGGCGAAGACAAAAGCAAAGACGACAGTGATGAGTGCTAAGAGAGCAACGTTTGAGCGCTTCCTGAATTAGGTAAAAAAGGTTGGGACAAGAGATTGTGTAGGCTTGCGAAGGGGAGAAAGAGAAAAGCTCGCTACTTGGACCAAGTGAAGTGCGTTAAGGATGAGGAGGGTGAGGTGTTGGTGGATGAGACTTTTATTAAACTAAAGTGGCAAGCTTAATTTAACTCAAACGAAAAAGAGGACAGAGATATTGAGTTAGATGATTTGGCGCACTCCGATAGTCATCAAGATTTTGGTTATTGTAGGTGTTTCAGAGTTGAGAAAGTTAGACGTGCTATTAGTAGGGTGAACAGAGGGAGAGTGATAGGACTCGATGAGATTCTGGTGGATTTTTGGAAGAGCTTGGTCAACGATGCTATTGAGTAGTTGACTATGTTATTTAATGCTATTATGAAGACTTCTAAGATACCTGATGAATAGAGGAAAACAATGGTTCCATTATACAAGAACAAGGGTGATATTCAAAACTATAATAATTACAGGGGTATCAAGTTGTTAAGCCACACTATGAAGGTATGGGAGAGAGTGGTGAAGATGAGGGTGAGAAAATAAGTGTCTATTTCAAAGAATCAGTTCGAATTTATGTTGGGGCAGTCTACTATTGAAGCAATCCATCTTGTTTGGAGATTAATGGAGAATTACATGGAGAAAAAAAGGGACCTTCATATGATGTTCATTGACCTTGAGAAGACCTATGACAAAGTTCTAAGGAATGTGCTATGGAGATGTCTAGACGTGAAAGGTATTCCAATTGTGTATGTTAGGGTAACAAAGGACATGTATGATGAAACCAAAACTCGAGTAAGAATAGTGGGAGGAGTATTTTCCTATTGAGATGAGACTTCATCAACAATCTGTGTTGAGCCCTTTTTTTTGTCTTAGTAATAGACGAGCTTACACAGTCTATCCAGGAGGAGGTGCCATGGTGTATGCCATTTGCAAATGACATAATATTGATTGATAAGACTCGGGCTAAAGTTAATGATAGATTGAAGGTTTGGAGATATACTTTGGAATCCAAAGGGTTCAAACTGAGTAGGACCAAAACAGAATACTTGGAGTGCAAATTCAGTGTTAGGAGAGATGAAACAGACAATGGAGTACTACTTTCTACTCAACCTATTCTAAAGAGAGAAAACTTTAAGTATCTTAGGTCTATCACCCAGAGTAATGGTGATATCAACGCTGATGTCACACACCGTATTGGGGTAGCATGTATGAAATGGAGACTTGCCTCTGGAGTATTGTGTGATAAAAAAATACCATCTAAACTTAAAGACAAGTTTTACAGAATGGTGGTTAGACCATCTCTGTTATATGGGGTGGAGCTCTGGCCAATTAAAAACTCACATGTTCAGAAGATGTAAGTCGCGGAGATAAGAATGTTGAGATAGATGTGTGAACATATCAGGAGTAATAAAATTAGAAATGAGACCATCCGAGAGGAGTTAGAGGTAGTCCCCTTGTCGCTGACAATATGAGAGAAGTGAGACTACGATGGTTTGGACATTTGCAAAGAAAAAGCACCGATGTTCCTATTAGGAGGTGCGAAATGTTAGAATTATGGGTTACACTTTAGGGTAGAGGTAGATTTAAGAAGTATTGGGGGGGGGGGGGGGGTGATCATAAAAGATATGGCGAAACTTCATCTCACCGAGGACATGACCTTAGATAGAAAGGAGTGGAGATCGCATATTAGGGTAGAAGACTAATAGGCTAGTGGGATTAGGTTGATGTATGACCTTGTGTTATAGTAAGTTAGTATGAGTAGTCGTGTCTTTATATCCTGTGTTGTCCTTATCTGTCTTATATTTGTTACTTTATCATATTTACATACTATCATTTGTTTTTTTCCTTTTTCTTTCCTTTTCTTTTTTTTTTCCATATCTAATATCTTTTGTTTATCGGGTTTGATTTTTGAGACGAGGGTTTTCCAAAAACAACCTCTTTATCTTTATGAGGTAGTGGTAAGATGCATACATTTAGCTTCCCTAAATCCCACTTGTGGGATACCACTGGGTATGTTTTTGTTGTTGTTGTACCTTTCCTTTCTAAGGACATGTACCATACTGTATAACTCCAATTAGTTGAGGGAATAGAGTACAAAGTTTTCTCTCAATTTCGATTCTTGATTTACCTAATGTTGGGCTTCCATGTTATATTATATATGATCCATATGTCCAGCCCAGGCAGTGTAGGGCATTAAAACTCCCACATTGATAGTGGGATGGGTAATTGGTCTTCATATATGGTTTTGGGCGACTTCACCTCTAGAACTAACTTTTTTGGATTCAGTTAGGTCTAAGGTCCTTTCTTAACAAACTATATCAATCTAGTTGTAAGGAAATAGATTATACCTAACTCAGTCCAAAAAGCTAGCTCTTAAGGGGAGGACTGTCCAACTCCATATATAAGGAGACCACGCATCTCATTTTCATCTGATGCAGGACTCTTCAATGCCCCATCTCACAGCTACGACTAGACATTTGGTGTGTGGACAATTTAATACGAGGGTCTAACATTGATATCAAATAATTGTGATGAATTGCTTTTTTTTTTTTGTTTTTTGATAAAATAAGATGTTTCATTCAGAAAAGAGCATCAAGTAGATGCATTGTTACAAGGAAAGGAAAAAACAAATAATTAGGATAAGTTCTGCTTTGATACCATATAAAATTAGATTTTGAGTGTAATTTGCATCCCGAAAGCTAGCTCAAAGTGAGGAGCCCAAAGTTCTCGTCCTTCAACAATGTGGGATTCATTTATTCATAATATTATGCCTTTTAAGTTTTGGTTTCTCACAATTCCTCTCCTTATGAGCTCGTTTTTGAGGTTAAATTATGCCCAAAATCTATTTCTTTACATGGTATTAAAGTGAGGTTTGATCAAAAGTGCACCACCAGGGTTCCAAACAGTTGTGGAGGGTGAAATACCTCCAGTCTATAAATGTGCACGCACTAGATGTATAGCGGAACCCGAATAAAGAATATTTGGATTTGGGCGTGATGAATGAAATGAATCTATCTCACATCAGTGAAGCACAAGAACCTGGGATCCACATAAGGCTTAGGAAATCATTCTCCCTTTGAGCTAGCTAGCTTTTGGGGTGGTGAGATGTAAGCCCCAAGGCCTAATTTGGCACTAATGAAATGTTCAAACAGAAAAGGTAATTGCTACATCCATTTAATTTGTGAAAGAAACAGAAAATGGACCAATTCAGAACGTCTGTTTATGCTGATACAATAAAGTATCACACATCTGCCAACTCATTATAGTAACTGTAATTTGGAAAGTGGTTAGTTTTGTACATAAATGTCCCCCTGTTACGATAAAAGGAATTTGATTCACGTTTTGCCGTTCTTATTTGTTTGCAGATCTGAGAGCCTTGCATCGAATAATAGAACATACCCAGTGTAAGAAGGGTTTATATTGCATAATGAATGTCTAAATTCAACTCATCAAAAGACAACTTTTCGTTCTTTGGTGCGAAGATTCTTCATTGACTTGAACAATTGGTCCACCTTCTTAGGTTCAGCCAAATAGATAAGTGCAATCTATAGAAAACTTAGCAGAAAAACTTGCCAAAGGTGTGAACACCGGAAGGACTTACCAGAATGCTAATGCTATCCTCAAAACGGATGCCTAGTTCAGTCATCAGTACCAGAATTGTCCCAGCAACATATGCCGCCCACCTACAGAGGATGCTTCACGGTTACAAACTGGTGGCATCCTATTAATAGCAAGAGAACTAATACACAAGAGTTCACTCACTTCTGGGCAGGGTCTCGGGCAAAATAATCGTATGCTTTCTCATATGTAATTGGTTGTCCATCCTCCACAAAATCAGAAAGGTCCATATCAAAAGTTGGTCCACGATTAGCTAATTCTGAGCCAAATGATACCTGGATTTGAATTCATCAAAAATAAGCCACAAGCTCCTCTGAGCAAAATAGAAAATTAGAGCTGACAATTACCAATGCTGTCAAAAGTACCACGAATGACAATAGAGGTCAAAACAATAGCAAACCAAAATGATTTATTTTCTAGAGTTTTGCCTCAGATATATACATTGTTGAACAGAATGTTGACTTCTCAAATGCGTATGTGCGGCAAAATGTATCTGTCATATTTTACTGTACCTATTTCCCTTGATACACCTTGGTGTACTTGTGTGGTATGTCAGATGCATGCCAAAAATTTGCTAGTATAACCTGAGCCAATGTAATAATCTATACCCGATCTACTTAGACCCCTTCTTAAAACATGCCATATCTGAGGAACACATAGCGTTACTTCACGATATTCATACCAATTGCCAACTGGTGAACAAATGTGCTAACTGGGGCGCATAAAGCATAGAAAACACTAATTTAATATCATGCTAAAATAAAAATTATTTCTCATGGCCAAAATGTAAAACTACTTTCAGACTTTACACCTGACAATACAACTTGCTGCTTCATGATGGGATACCTATGATTTTATGACTATTTAACAGAAAATTGACTAGCAAGTGCACCCGTAGCATTTAAAACCATCAGTTAAGGAATTAGAAGGGTTGCATTTTCCCGATAATGTGATAGATTACATCAACAACTTACCCAGTGTAATCTCACAAAGTGGTATCGGGAAGGATAAGTGTATGCAGACCTTACCCCAACCTTGGGACACAAAGAGGTGGTTCTTGATAGACCCTCGGCTCAAGTAAAAACATTTCAAAACAGATTGGAAGAAAAACGAAGAGAACATTGTAGTGAAGAAGTCAAGACAAAATAATATAGAAAACATGACAGAGCATACCAAAAATGTGATAGACACGCAATGAGAATATCCAAAGAATTGATAATACATACAATTTGAAGAACAGCAGTGGGTCCATCCTTGGGCTGCCTAGCCTGAACATGTTTCCACAATTTGTGCTTGCTTGGATGGTTTCTCTGAATCGCGACATGGCATGACTCGCTGGTAGGCATCTAGAGAAGAAAATGATGGCAACATACCATAAATAGACAACAATGATTACATGATGTCAATGCCTAAAAAGTACTCCCTCAGTTCCAACTTATGTGATACTGTTTAACTTGGGATGGAGTTTAAAATAAAACTAAACTACTTTTAAAACTTGTGATCTAGAACAAGCCTTGGACGTTTGTGTACCTGTAAATAATCTCATAAGAAGATAAGAATCTTAAAGTTATTATTAAATATAGAAAGATGAGTTAAAAAAGAAGTACGCCACATAAATTGGACAGCGCAAGTACCTCCTCTATTGTGCACATTTTTATGAGTTAAAAACACTTGGTACTTGGAGGAAAACTAGAGGTGTCTGCAAGTTGGCCCTAACTGTGATGGCCCGCAACTTGTTCTCAAAAATAAGGAAGAATCTAGAGTCAAGGAGAAGTAACTAGAGTCTTGGAGAGGTTTATGGAAGACTCTAGAACATTGTGGATAACTATTAAAGTTCCTTGGAAGACTCTAGAGATGTGTGTAACTCTCTAGAAATGTGTGGAAGACTCTAGAGATGTGTGGAAGATTCTAGACACATGTGAAGCTTGAAAGAGGATCCTGGAAGATTCTAAAATTGTATAGAAATATCTTGTAATCTTTAGTTCTCTCTAGAATAGTATGGAAGATTCTAGAGAGGACTAAAGTGTGAATAAGTGAGGGACTTGTAAGTAATTATTAATTACATTTTGACCCCTAAGTAGTAGTATAAATAGGAGGGTCAATCATTTGTACAAACCATCCAAGAAAGTTGTAGCAATCTTCCAAGCATTCTAAAGAGTCTTCTTTCCAAAACTCTCTTGTCTTCGAAATCTAGCGTTCCTTTAGCGATCACGTGTTAAAGGCTTACTAGTATTTGCAAGATCGTGAAAGAATCGTGAGCAAATCGACTAGTGTCGTACGGAAGTTTTAGCGAAGCTCTAAGTCCGTGACAGAGTGGTATCAGAGCAGGTCTACTAAGGGAAATCATGGCAAGCAGAGGAGACTTTGACACCGACACTGCCGCCAACGTCAAGGCAGATGTTGGCAGGAAGCCCCGAAAGGGAAAGAAGAACTCCAAGAAGGATGAATTGTCGATCAAGCATACACCAAGCGACGTTACCACCCACTCACTCTCGGCCACAAAGGTGAGTGACGATGAGCGTGGCGAGGAGCACGCAAACGTCACATGGAGTGGTTGACAAGGGTAGAAGCTGCTTGTCAAGTGGTAGAATTCCTTGGCAAGTGCTTGAACGAGTTCGATGGCAAGTTCAAGATCTTGGAGGAATTCACCCTTGAGGAAACTGACAGCATCCGCAAGGACATAGATGGACAGAAAGCAGTCGAGGCTGAGGCGAAATAAGTATTCACTTCCTTAGAGTGCCGAGTGGCTGCATTAGAGGGCAGGTTCATGGACATGTTGGAGGCCATGAACTCTAGGATGAAGGCACTTGAGGAAGTTATTGAGGAAAGGGAGATTGGCGACACCGGTCATTGAACGGGAGGCCAAGATTGACGCTCCCAAGCTACCTGTCTTCAAAGGCGTCCATGACGCGCAAGGGGTAGAGAATTTCTTGTGGCACTTGGAGAATTACTTCAAGTGTAACAAGGTGAGGAGTGACGATACGAAGATCAACATAGCCTTGTTGTATTTGACGGAGATGGCCATGTTATGGTGTAAATGTAAGGAGGCAGAAGTAGGGAAGAGGTTATGCACCATCGATACATGGGAGCAGTTCAAGAAGGCCTTCTTCCCGAACGTCATCTATGAGGCAAAAGCGAAAGTTCAGGGAGTTGAGGCAGGCGGGTAGCATAAGGGCCTACGTGAAGGAGTTTACTACCCTTACGCTCCAGATCCCCAACCTCATGGATGATGATATGATGTTCTATTTCATGGACGACCTACAAAATTGGGCCAGGACGGAGTTGGAAGGCCGACAAGTTAGGAACATTGACGAGGCCATCACACAGGTAGAGGCTTTGACGGATTCTCGACATGACAGGCAAGGTAAAGACCGAGGAGAATACTCGAATGGTAGTCATGACCAAGGTGGGGGAGATGGTGGCAAAGGCAAGGGTTGGCAGCCACATCCCAAGTATCATGACACCGGTAGGCCTAATAATAGGAGGTTCGGGCGACAAAGCAGCGGAGAGGGCAAGGCACAACCCGAGAAAAAGCTTAAGTGCTACATATGCGGGGGGACGCATAGTTACAAGAAGTGCTCGAACTGAAGAACCTTGGTGCTATATTGAAAGAACGGAAGGAGCAGAAGGCACAGAAAGAGGCACTCGAATCGGGGGAAGATTCGGACACGGCCCGGGTAGGCGTGATTGGGCTATGCGGAGCTATCACGCAGCAACCAGAGAAGCCAAAGGACTGCCATGCACAATACGTGTACATCACAATCAAAGGGCGACCTGCTCGTGCCATGGTTGACATAGGCGCAGAGGTTAATGTCGTAACTAAGTCTGCGTCTACCAAGTTGGGGCTGAAATATAACCCAAGTAATGCGTCAATGACTCTTCTATGTGGAGTTGCTCAAGGAGTCGACATAGTGTTAGGTGAGTCTCATGGTAAGACCAACTTCTATGTTGCTCCTGTGGATCTCTTTGACATCATCCTTGGGTAGGAATTTTTCGGGAAGTACCATGTGATGATTGACCCCTACCTCCAACAACTCGTGGTCTTGGAGCAGGGAGGTTCCTACATGGTGCCCTTAGTGCAGATGCCCAAGTCAGGGGGACAAGTTCAGTTGTCGGCCTTGCGGCTTGTGGAGGGGTTCCAGGGTAAAAAGCCATTGTCATGTTCCATGCCCGCTAAGAGAAAAGGTCGTCAGAGAAGAAGCCATCGAAGGAAGCCAAGAGGGAGAAAGGACAACCAACTGCAACAGTACTCCTCAGGCACGGAAAGGGAGTGAACTCCAGAGAAGACCACAAGGGGATGGCACAAAGACTTGCGGCAGTCCGAAGGTGGAGACTGGGAGTTCCAACAGCAGCATTGCACCGAGGATGTCGCAACATCAGGTGGAGGAGAGTGTGACGGCCTGCCACTTGTTCTTAAAAATAAGGAAGAATCTAGAGTCAAGGAGAAGAAACTAGAGTCTTGGAGAGGTTTCTGGAAGACTTTAGAACATTGTGGATAGCTCTTAAAGTTTCTTGGAAAACTCTAGAGATGTGTGGAACACTCTAGAGATGCGTGGAAAATTCTAGACACGTGTGGAGCTTGAAGGAGGATCTTGGAAGATTCTAAAATTGTTAGAAATATCTTGTAGTCTTTAGTTCTCTCTACAATAGTATGGAAGATTCTAGAGAGAGGACTAAAGTGTAAATAAGTGAGGGACTTGTAAGTAATTATTAATTACACTCTGGCCCCTAGGTAGTAGTATAAATATGAGGGCCAATCATTTGTATAAACCATCCAAGAAAGTTGTAGCAATCTTCCAAGCATTCTAGAGAGTCTTCTTTCCAAAGCTCTCTTGTCTTCTAAATCTAGCATTCCCTTAGCGATCAAGTGTTAAAGGCTCACTAATATTTGCAAGATTGTGAAAGAATCGTGAGCAAATCGACTAGTGCCGCACGGAATTCTTAGCTAAGCTCTAAGTTCGTGATACTAACGCCACCATGAATGAAACAGAAGAGGTAAACACACAATTTAACAGTGAACCAGAAGGCTCTATCTAAGGTGAACATCACTTGAAAATATGACCAGCTTAAGCACGAAAATACAACATAGCTCACTAGTGACGAAGTAGATGAAGTTAGTCAAACATACAAGGATAGAGTTAGTAGTTTTATATGATATGATATGACAAATGCATTCAACAAGTCAATACATAAGACTAGAATAAAATATTCCAAAGCATAAGGAAAATATAAAAAGGAAAAAGGAACTTTACTTGTAGTACTAAACTACCAGAATAGTCAGCAATTCCTCCCATTACGTCCAATCTTCCAGGTGCTCTTGAAACAAAAATCTCTTCCTGCACGACAAGAACAGAGAAATCTAGAATCTAGGCTCTCAATTTGAATATCGTTGGTGACACAGACCTCCATTAATAAACAATATATATTGATATCTCATATTCAAAGTTCTAATACATGGTAAGGGTATAAGATGCACACATTTTCGTATAGACAAGCCTGAACCTAGAAACTTTGCAAGCTTTCTAGATTTTGTTTGCATGTTTACACAAAGTAGCATTACGAGGTAAATTTCCTGCAATGGTGTTATGGTAATCTTAAAAATTCCAAGATACCTATCAAAATTTCCATGTCAATTTATTACTAGAAGACACTAAGATTAGCAAGAAAGATTACTCTGGTAAATAAGTCTGGATCAATACCATAAATAATGAACCCCTACGTTCATATTGATGCACACTTGAAAACTTTCCCTTCAGCAGTTTTTCACCATTTCTTGTTGATTTATTTCAAAATGTTAATCATCCTAAGATTTCCCTCTAATGATTCTTAGATTGTTACGAAATTTATTAAACTAAACAGCTCATACAATTTTTCCATCAATCTCGGATGGAGTCAAAGATTGACTATTTTTTGGCTCTGGAGTATGATGGAATAAAACAAAATGGCTCTTTAAACTGTCTGCGCTTCTTTCATTTGTGAAGTAGCAATTAGTCAATGCAACTTTCGACGCTCTTCATGGGTCATCTGGAAACAGCCGCTTTATGTTTTCAAATATAGGGGTTAGGCTGCGTACATCTGACCCCCCCTCACCCCGCAATGAGCGGGAGCCTTTCGAGGCACTGGGGTATGTTGATGATTTGATGATAGACAGCTCATACAAATCTGAAAAATCTACTCAAGAATATATTTACAGTGAATGAGGCATACCTCCCAATTGAACATTGCAGAAGCAGCCAGATGCTCGCGTGTTTGGAGCTTGTTATTATTTTGAGGATGACTTGAGGACTCAATTTCAGCCAAACTCTTCAAGAAACCAAGTGTATCAGGGAGCCCTTGATGATTTCCATGAAGAATTGCGAAGTAATCACTTCTGCAAAGTAATTTAGGTGAATATTTGATAAGAAACATGCCTAAGAATGGCTGTAGGAGACATATTAGACCAATTAACTTGACATAGAGACAACTAGATAGGATTAAAGAATTTACTGTCTTGTAAGATTGCTATTATCAAGAACTTCCTTATTTGGCAATTGAGTGCGTAAACGAAGTTCATTTTGTGCAAGTGAATACCATTCCGGGATAGCAATATCTTTCCCAGGAATCCCTTGAAGCTGATAGCCAAGGACGATAGCATCTCGCAGCCTACGCGCTCCACTAAGCTGCAATGAAAGCAACCATTGTAAATTATCAGTAGGGCAAAAGATATTGTAATATGCAGCTTTGGTGGAATATTGTGTTTCTATCCACTGAAGGAACCTAATGTCAGACACCGTGATTTATCATCCAGTTCACTATATCTTTCCACATATACAATTGTTTGCTAATTTATCACATGATAGAGAGTTGATCTTACTTAGTAGCATTAACATAATCATTTAAACTTCAATAGCATATTAAGCAGAACTGCAGAGGTTCATATATCGGGAACCAGATGCCCAACATCATCTTTTTGATATAATAAAACCCCAAACCCTGCTGCCAGGAGACAAAAAGTGGCCCTTTTTCATCATTGCACTGTTTGTAACTCGAAAGCTGTTGATTGTGTTAAATAAATAGCATGATTTTATGAGAGCAAAACTTCTGGTTGCTACTGTGGTTCAAATAAAAAATGATATCATTATTGTCAAACAAACACTAAGCATATCTTATGACTAATATAAAGGAAGACAAATTTTGGAGAATTTTACCCCTTGTGAAGTTTGATGTTTTCCGATAGCTGTGTCTTGAAGTATTCTAGCAGCCACCTAAAGATACATAAAGAAATAGATGAAGATGGATGAAGTAAACCATAACATTATTACTTAATACCGACTTGAGTTTTAAAAACTCCATTAGGAAAAAGGAAACTTAAGTGAGTAAGCATAGATACTCTACACTCAAAATAGTATGCATTTCAATCTCAGTCAAATTCAACAATCTCTGTATAAGCAATGAGTCCACTGCAACTTCTACGAAACAATGCAAAAGATTATCAAACTATTTGCTCTTTATGAGCTTCTGAGATTTCAAAGCGGAGCTTCACAAGCATTTTCGTGCTCGTTGCTTCCCGTGTTACATTTTTGAGCCTAATGATCATCAACCATTAGCATGTTATGTCTTCTGAACTCCTTGTATGCAATTAAAAACAACTGTCGTCAATCCTTCTCGTAGAGTATAGCAGAAGAGATCGAAATACCACAAATCCACCTCCATAAAAGTTGAAACTTGACAATGACGAGACTCAAACTCTTTCCCCTAAAGAGACTGAGGAATATAGAATGTACCCCAATCTTGAATCATAAACAAAGCTTTTGAATGAGAAAACTGTTCCAATACTTCATAACCATAAGAGTCATTAATGAAATGAAAATTGTGCACAAACTAAGCTAGCTTTTGGCCACAAATTCCCAAAAACTTTTGGCAAGTCATTTTTGGGTAAAATTTCACCATGCATTTGGTTATAGATATTGGGATAAATATTTGATTTTTTAAAAAAATATGATTTACACGCATAAGTTCTAAATATTATTAAAAACACCCATAAGTTTGCATTGTCATTTTATAAAAACATGTCCTGTGAAAAGTTAAGACAACAAACACAATTAATATGAATCTGAAAAAAGAGAGAAAATAAAAGGAAAATACCATGATTTGTATATGAAAAGCTACTATTATTACTTGTTATTGGAAGTGACTTAGGAGAGCAAGTCAGATAAAAATTGTATAAAATATGTATATAATTGTATAAATTTTGTATAACAAATATAAATGATGAGTGTTTTTATAAAATATAAAAGTTTGTGATAATTTTTGAATTTTTGAAAATTCCCAAATGCTAGAATTTGGCCCAAATACTAGTAGTTGTTGTTTTCTAATATTTGGGAACTTGGGATGTTTGCCAAATATATTTTCCAAGTAATGGAAAGTTATATGGCCAAGCATTGGTTCCCAAGTTTTCCCCAAATATATTTGGGAATACATGTGGCCAAACGGCACCTAAGAGTACATATGGGGTGACCCATTTAACAGCCATTAAGATGTGATACAAAAGAAGCTAGAGGAGTTTCTCGGAGAACATATCTACAAAGGGATGCCATGTAAAATTTTCTTTGACATCTTTAATAATAATTTGATGTTGCCCAATATATCTCCCAAACTACAACTATGATCCAAGAATCAACAAAATCAACAAACTAGGTCCTACCGAACATGGCATGATAGGAATGACAGAATCTTGAATACCTATTTCAATATGTCATTGACAGCGTGGAAGTAAACTATTAGACATGCAAATTTTGGGAATAACATGTGGTTTTCAGGAACTACATAGAAATACGAGCATGGATATCAGCTACTGCAGAGATATTCTCTGTGTAGTTCTATATTCATCAGAAATTAAATAAATCAAACAGAATGATGCAAGGTTATTTTCACATTTTGCGACGTTACCTATAATTTTTAGGTATATCGTTTGAATTTCCCTTTATAAGCTTTTGAATAGCCCTATCAAGCATATGAGTAAATGCTCTTTTTTTTATGTGGTAAACCCAATTCCTCAGAACCATGATCCACGAGCCTAATAGTCACCATTCCCCTTTTCCCTCCTCGATTGGTGACTTGAACCCGACTTTTGGTTGGGATCCTTATGGTGAGGCTATCCCTCTCTTGTTATTACATGTATAAGTAAATGTAGCAGTAATTGATCATCATCAACATTTGATGAGATACAACATTATGCTAGTAAAATCCCACAAGTGGGTTATGGGGAGGGTAGAGTGTACGCAGACCTTATTCCATATCAAAGAGGTAGCATGGTTATTTCTGAAGGTCACTGGCTTAAGTACAACAAATTAAAGTATGAAAAGGGAAAATGACAGTGAAAAGATAGAAACTAATAAGGAAACAACAACAACACAATAATACGATAATTAAAAAACAATAAACAACAAATAATGATAGATATTAGAAGCAAGAAACTACAAGAATAAGGCTAATACTACGATGACGCCACCAAACCCAAAACCATCAAAAATAAAGACAACGCTCCACTAACAACTAACTTCTATCCTAATTCGCAGCTTCTAAACCCTCCTATCTAAAGTCATCTCCTCTGAAAGTTGAAGTTGCTCCCTGTCTTGCCAAATTACCTCTCACCGAGTTTTGGCCTACCTCTACCTCTCCTCGTATTCACTATATGTCCAACCTCTGGCACCTCCTCACTAGAGCATCTGCGCATCTCCTTTTCACATCCATCTTAGTCTCGCTTCCCTCATCTAGTTCATCATGGAGGCTACTCTCACCTTGTCCTGGATGTCCTCATTCATAATCTTATCGACCCTAGCATGTCCAAGCATCCATCTCAACATCATAATTTCTGCAACTTGCATCTTCTAAATATGGGAGTTCTTGAAAGACCAACACTTTGTGCCATACATAAATTTGGTCTAGTCACCACTCAATAGAACTTGCCTTTTAGGTCATAAATTTTATCCCATAAGACTCCAAAGGCAAGCCTCCATTTCATCAATGTAGCATCAATAAGATGTGCGACATTACATTGATTAAAGACAAAAGATACTTTAAACTATTTCTCCTAGGGATAGCCTATATGTCAAGCCTTACTTCTATGTTTGCTCAAGCTTTGCATCACTGAGTTTGCAATCTAGATATTCAATTTTGGCCTTGCTCAGCTTGAATCCTTTTAGATTCCAAGGTTTGTCTCCGAACCTTCAACCTAGCATTAGCTCCATCGCATGTCTCATAAATCAATACTATGTCATTTGTAAATAGCATACACCATGACACGTCACTTAGAATAGACCACGTTAATACTGTGAGAAATATTGGGAAAAATATACTATTGAATTGTGTGTTTTCATGTTACATAAAGACCCTATTTATAGACACTACAACCTAATCCAAATCCAACTAGGAAACAACATACTATTCCTATTCCTATTCTAAATAGGACTATGTAATCCTATTCCTATTCTAACACTCCCCCTCAAGCTGGTGCATACAAATCATAAGCACCTAGCTTGTTACAAATATAATTAATACGAGGACCACTGAGGGACTTGGTGAAGATATCTGCAAGTTGATCACTTGACTTCACAAACTTTGTAACAATATCTTTTTTGAGTATTTTTTCTCTGACAAAGTGACAATCAAGCTCAATGTGCTTGGTCCTTTCATGAAACACCAGATTTGAAGCAATATGAAGGGCCGCTTGATTATCACACACAAGTTCCATCTGATCAACTTTGCCAAATTTCAGCTCCCTCAATAACTGCATGACCCAGATAAGTTCACAAGTTGCTGAAGCCATTGCACGATATTCTGCCTCTGCACTTGACCGAGCAACCACACTCTGTTTCTTGCTTTTCCACGACACCAAATTACCTCCTACTAATATACAATATCCGAATGTAGACCGCCTATCAGAGGGTGATCCTGCCCAATCAGCATCTGTATATCCCATGATATGCTCATGTCCTCGATCTTCAAAGAGTAGTCCTTTTCCGGGCGCTGACTTTATATATCACACAATACGAACAACTGCATCCTAATGACTATCACAAGGGGAAGTCATAAACTGACTTACAACACTCACAGGGAACGAAA
>JAOTQJ010000099.1:5149275-5161461 GCA_025642045.1 Solanum sejunctum | reverse complement strand
TGTGAATTAGGTCTGGAGTATCTGTGACGGAGCATGCTGTGAAGGAATTTGAAGAGGTAAGGTAGTAAAGGCCTTCATAAAGGCCTTGTGATTCATGTCCTGTGCCAATCATCTGTCCCGTACTCCGGTCCTGCATAAGGAAAAAATCATCAAAAAAAATAAATGCCACAATGTAACTCCTCCATCAAACGACTAACAGATGACAAATTAAAAGGAGAACCAGGAACATAAAGAACAGAATCTAAGGTGACAAAAGGTAAAGGTTGGGCTTTTCCAATCCATTTTGGTTTTGTCTGGATCCCATTGGCCAAAGTATTAGCATGAAGGGATTGTGAGTAAACAATATCAGATAAAAGTGTTTTGTTACCAGAAATATGATTAGAAGCGCCTAAGTCCATAACCAATGATCCAAGAGTACTAGATTGTGAAACACAAGCAAAAGGATTACCCGCAACAGGAACAGTAGGTTGAGAAACTGATGCTGCTTGTGAAGACAATTGCTTACTTGCTCGATACTGAAATAACTCATCATACTCGGCCCAAGCAATATGAACATTATTGGATGATCGATCAAGTGCAGCAACAGAAACATTAGGCTGAGCAACAGTTTGCTTATGTGCTCGATTTCGAAGGGATTCGTTATATTACTTCACAACAATAGGAGGGTGGACCATGCGTAGTATAACATATATCACGAGTATAGACTTGTGACAATAACTACACATAGAGCGAGATCTTCCAGAAGGGTCTCGTCCTCGTCAGTTCTCCATAGTAGATCTTCGTTTATCAGTAGTTTGAGATGCAAGAATAGAGGAGTCAATGGTAGGTGATGAAACTACTTTATGACAGGGTGGTGCAGCAAGACGAAGTAAAAGAGAGAATAATTCATCCATTGTAGGGATGGTAGGGCTAGCTAAGATCTGGTCACGTACAGAATCATGATCAGCAGGAAGTCCAGCAAGTGTAATGACTAAAAACAATGTATGTCTGTGCTCTTGTTGTGTTATGACGTTCGCAGTGACTGGCATCAATGTTTCAAATTCCTCTATGACTGCTTGCATTTGTCCCAAGTATGTAAACATATCAGATTCATGTTTCTTTAAGTTGGTCATGCGAGATACCACATCATAAAATTAAGTATGTCATTAATATATAAAGCACGAGCCCTTTCCCAAACTGAATAACATGTCTGGAATGGGCGAAACAAGGGCATCAACTTGTAACCAATAGAACGTCATAGGAGACAACACAATTGAGCATCAACCCTATCCCATTGTTCTTTGGCTGTTGCAGATTCCTTAGTAGCTTTTTTCTTTTCATCATAAGCATTATTAGTTAAGTGGTCACGAACACCTTGACCTTTGCACCATAATTCAACTGACGAAGTCCATGCTAAGTAGTTGGAACTACCTATTAATGGTTCTGAAGTGATTGTAGGATTAAAACTTCCTATTCCTGTACTTTTGGAGCCAAACATATCGATTCCAAAGGACATCTTTTAAGGCCACACTGTAGTAATTACTGGAAATCAAATGCCCACCAGAAACTAGTCAAAACAATAAAAAAAAATATATGTGGTCTGCCTCTGAATGCAGAGGCGACCTTACTGATGAAAAAATCTTCAAAAAAGACTGCCGGAGAACTAATTGGAACAGTAAAAATGACGTCAGAACCCTAATTCCGACATCCGAAATTGGATAAAAATGCCAGGGGGTGGTCGGAATCACTATACGACCCCGACAGAAGAAAAAGATCGAAAAAAGGGTCACCGGAGAGCTCACATGCGCCGGCGTGTGAAGTAAATCTCGCCGGAAAACAGAAACTTCCGGCGACGTGTGAGGGCGCGTGTGGCAAAGTTTTCCGGTGGTTCTGTCTTGGTTGTGGTTGCCCGGGCTACCCACAGAAACAAAGAAAACACCAACCAGCCACCAGAACTGGAACAGTGACGCCGCTACCTCTTTTTTTTTTCCTCACAAATGCTGTGATACCATGTGAAAAATATTGGGAAAAATATATTATTGAATTGTGTGTTTTCATGTTACATAAAGACCCTATTTATAGACACCACAACCTAATCCAAATCCAACTAGGAAACAACATACTATTCCTATTCCTATTCTAAATAGGACTATGTAATCTTATTCCTATTCTAACAAATACATCCATCACCAAGGCAAATTGAAATGAGGCACCGATCCCTAAATCCCATCTTGATTGGAAGTACTCTGAGTCCTCGTCTACCGTTTTAATCCAAGTCTTGGCTCGATCATACATGTCCCTCATTGCCCTAGTGTAGGCCACTGGTACACCTCTAGCCTCCTAGCATCTCTTGAGGACTTTACTCAAAACTTTGTCGTAAGTCTTTTTAAAGTCAATGAACACTATATGTAAAGTTTTTAAATAATTGAACAATGATTTTAAATATAGCACTTGTCTGATTTAGTGGTTCAAAAGTTACACCACAAAATGGACCAAAAGAAATACTCCCCGCTTTAAGTTCTTAGGTAGGACAGTAGTTTCTTTGATCACTACTTTCTTGTAATGAATCCAACATTTGTTGAAAGCTTGCTTATGGCTGTTCATAAAATGAGTTACTCAATTTTTCTGTCAATATTCACTAACTATAGTCCAAAAGTGTTGTTTACTTTGTGTACCCTGTGTATTGAGAATAAACATAAAAGAGACAGCAAAGGTACCTCAGCACCATTGACTCCTCCATCATAGCATGGTTTCAGTGTAATAGCACGTTCAATATAGGGAGCCCAGTGACCAGTGAGCAAATCCCTCCGGATCATCTCTACACCAGCTTGGTAATGCTACATTGCATAATCACACATGTGCTTTATAATTGTATTTCGAGTAAATTAATGGTATATATAAATTATAAAACAATAGCCAATGCCATATACCTCAATCATATTCCTCAGAAATGGTTCCTCATTAAAGTAATCTCTGCATACAAAGACAAGTGGCACCTTGTATGCCAAGGCTTCACTTGTTGTGCCATATCCAATTTTACCTGAAAGAAAGTTCACGCTTGATATGAAATGTAGTCAAACACTGAGGACTTACAGAGCTTTAATATTCCCTACCAAGCAAGACATCTGAAGCTGCAATAGCATCAGGGGTGTAAAAGTCTTTCGGAAGTTTTATGAAGTTGGAAGGCACCTCCTGATCTTCAGAAGCACCACAGACCTTTACCAGCAACACAGACCATATTTTTGTGTGAAGGTCTAGCAGATATGAAAAGCATCTACAATGAGCAAAGTGGAAATTCAACAGATTACAATAACTAACCAAGCATAACCATCCTTCAGGCAGATATTCCTTTTTCAGCTTCCATCCAGCAGGCTGCATGTGAAATATTATATAAGATTGTTATCAAGTGCATAAGAAATGTGATGCTTGGTCTACTAGAAGTACCTTTGATAATTACAGAATCTCCAGTGCATATTCTTTGATAGAGACACCTTATAGTCCAATCACTTATTACCACAATAGCTAGGACAATTAACTAAACTACACCACCATCACCTGTTCATGAAATGATAGCAAAACCCTAATGCAGATACTATAATTCAAAGTCTCAACCTATCTTCTAAGTATTCACTAGTAGAAAAATAAAGCTTGAGTTGGTAGATTGAGAATTTTTTAGAAGACTAGACTCTGGCAAGAACATATATCAAAACACATTTAGCATTCCCTTAAAATGAGACATTTACCTGTCCACCAAAATTATAAATAAGCACTTTTTGGCTGTCTGGAATTCCAAGATCTTTCCGAACCTGTATAAGAAGAAAATATTGATAACATGAAAAATTAGGCACATGTCAAGAAGGTGACTTAGGATTGTTAGTCACCTTTTCCCGAGATTTGTGCAGCCTTCTCACAACAAGGGGAACATCAATTACATCCCGGAAAGCAGGCACTGCAAGGAGTATTGGTTTAGCCAAACAATCAAAATAGAAGTATGGGAAATAGAACAAAATAACCAAAATTAATATACTGAGAACAGCACATCTGTTCAATTGCAGAACATGAATGTGCAATATTGACACCAGAACCAAAGCAAAACTCAAATGGGAAACGGAAATCAGGTAAAATCAAGCTGCATAACATAGTTGAGAAATGGAAATTACATACTTGGGCAGTATCCTGGAAGACGAATTACAAACTCACAGTGAGAATAATCCTCTGCTATCTGGATTAGCATCATTCATCGGTCGCATTGATATTGGATTTTCCAATGAAAGTCAGATGAAAGAAAGGATTAGAAGTAGCACATAAGAATATGTACTAATATGAAAATCACCCTCAGTAATACGTACAGACAAACAGAAAATGGTTGCTTTCTTTTAAGCAAGATATTAGGGCAGGGAGCATTCAGAAGCGTAGAAACAAAATACTTAAATAGATTGTTCTACAAGTGTATAAATATGATAAACTCAAATTAAGTATAGTTCTATAGAATAAAAAACTTGGGGCACAGCAAAAAAATCAAATACAACTCCTTAATAAAATCCCATCATTTACCCGGTGCAGTCCATAGAAGTTCAAAAATTCTTTTGACAAAGTTTAATTTTTTTTGAAAGTTCGCAAAATGGTTAGGGTAAGAAATCTTAGATAAAGTTTAATTTGTTCTCTCTCCATCCAAATAACTACTGTCTCACCCTTTCGGCTTTACCGTTCCACAAATAGCATTCTATACAACCTTCCAAATCATAGCTAAGATTTATTTCTCAGTTATTAGATGCCTAAAACATGGCATACCATGGATCTAAAGACAATGTAATGCCTAAAACATGGCATAGCATGGATCTAAAGACAATGTAAACATCAGCAACAATTTGAAATGAGCAAAGAGGTGGAATATATTCTTTGATTGTTCAAAATAGTGGAATATATGACACTAGGATGTCACTTATCAGAGGGACAACATGAGAATGAGAAATAACACATTAGAATTTCTGAAGTCTAAATATGGAAAATAACAATTTTGAATCACAACATCACAATACGTTACTATTACAGTACCAAATGCATCGCATTTTAGCTGAATAAATATACAGCAGCTTCAATATCTAACCCCACTGTTTGATGGTTTTGTGGAAGTTCTTTCAGAGTATTTGGGTGAAGATGAAAAGGTAAAAGCCCGAATAGTGGAATATATAATTGTTACATTTCTTTTGTGTATAATATATATCTACTGAAGATTAGTAATCACCTGCCAAATTATTGAACGATTGTCATATCCAGCAGCCATGACATAATCAGCATAGATGAAATCCCAACTGCCAAAGTTTAAGCAAAGGAGAAAGACAAATTAACAGCTTCCTATCTGTTTATATGGTGGTAATTTTGCATTTCAAGCCAAAAACAATACAATGATCCCATGCATCCTAGACGTACAAATTATTCTAAAGGACGCTGAGCCAGTATTCTTTTCTTTCACCTTTCCCTAAACTGACAACAGCCACAGAAAAAAACTTACAAATAAGTAGTACTCTAATTTCCAAATGTAATTAGTTACTAACGAGCTCATATAATTCAACTATCCATTTTACAGAGTGTTTCTACTGTTGATTCCTTAACAACTGGAATTTAACACAATCCATTGTGAAGTCACCTTATACATTAATCCAAGGATGTAACTGAAAAGTTAATAAGACAAGAAAATACAGGCGAACAATGAACTGATTATGAAAATGTAGCCACCTCAAAAGCTTGTTAATTTGGTGAAACTAAATCAATCATCCAATGGAAAAGATAATAGCGTGATAAGCAATCTTAACATAATAAGTTCTTCAGGACACTCTAGTAGAGGCACATCCAGTCATTAATGTTTCAATCCAAAATTGATTGCAAAAGGGCAAAATGCCTATGTCCCTGTTCACTCTCTGAGTTACATATGCTAAGAGATATAAAGGTCATGTTGTATATCGACACATAGGAGGACGAGAATTTTAATATTCTGGCAGACAAGCATCCAGTGAATATTTATGCACATTTTACATATGCGACCTTCGGTAAAACCTCAATCAAAGACAAGGCAAAAATTAGAAGAAATATTCATAATTGTCTACAGAGGAAATATATACGGCTACTTAAAAGCCTCAATTCCACTTTCCTCAACTTGACATAGCTTAACTTCAATGCAGCTTATTGATTAAAAAAGTTTATAAACTGAAAGTACGTCAAAGGTTTACCATGAAAACTGCCCTACTTATGCAGCACAACAAGAAGCAAGGATATCCCCACATCCTAGCATCCATTAGTTATGTATATTATCTAGGAGATATAACCTAAAATTCAACATCACGAGTGTGTTACCTGAAGTTTGTGCAGCAAACTGCACGAATTCCAGCATCTGCAGCTGCTCGGCATGCAATAGGAACTACATCTGAAATCTACGAATGAAAAAGAAGAATTTTAGGCACTTCACATCAGAAATAAACTCAAGGACAAAGAATAGTGTTCGTATATTATATCTAGCAGGAACTTGTAGCCTTTTAACTGGCCAACATACAAAGGGAGTGCAGTTCTTTATTTACTTAAGAAGCATAAGCCTTGAAAAAAGCTTTTGGACTGATGTTGACATAGTATCCAAAATAGCATATGTTCAACAGCTAGGCAGAAGATCTATGATAAGTCACATATATTCCATACTTATTCAAGGAGGAAGAGGCAAAGAAATAAAGAAAATCTGGAGGATTAAGCAATTTCTAATAAGTTAATGGAAGTTATCAACTAAGCAGTTTCTATCGCTACAAGTTATATGTTCTTATCATAAATGTAGGCAAGTAGTTATGGATCATCTTATTATATATATACTGCATATTAGTAATATAGAGCATGGTTGTAATCATCTATTGTATGCAGACAAATTGTTCTCTGAGATATGAGATGCCTGTATCTCTTTTTATTAGTATAACTTCTATCTATCTATCTATCCATTTTCTGAACTCTGTTTCTATCAGTCTATTGCATATCTCCAATTCATTCAGCCTTCAACCACTGGATACTCTCATAAGAATTTTATGCATTTCACATCAGAAGAAAAACTCAAGGATGAAGAATAATGTTAGTATAAATGTATAATTATATTTAGCAGGAACTTATAGCCTTATTAACTGGCCAACACACAAAGGGAAGGCACTTCTTTTTTTTTTTTTTTTGATAAAATTAACTGGTATTATAAACAAAAGAGCTACACCAATAGTGTACTCATGTAGTAATTACATCAAAAGTATAGGACCAACAAAAGATCTATCACCTATGATCTTCACAAGTTACGTAAAAAAAGAGAGAGATCTCCCGAATCCTTAGGTACAAAATTGGTGCACCAGAAAAATAAAGTTGCTAAACAGTTCATTTTAAGACTTTGAAAGGGGATACATTTGTTCTCAAAACATCTCTGATTTCTTTCCTTCCAAATTGTCCAGCAGATGCAAGCAGGGACAATCTTCCATCTCTCCTTATGTTCTGATTGATTCTCATCTCTGTTCCAGCATGCTAGAGCTTCTGCAGCATTCCTAAGCATAGACCATCTGATTCCCTTCAAGTTAAAGAAACATTGCTAGAGCTGCTCAATCACTTCACAATGCAAGAAAAGATGGTTTATTGTCTCCATCTCAGCTTCACAAAAAAAAACATCTAAAGCATAACTGTTTTCCCCTTTTCATAAGGTTGTCGTGAGTCAATACAGCTTGCTTAGCCCCAAGTGAAACAGGCCACCTTATGTGGGATCTTGCCTACCCAATTCATCATCCAAGGCCAGTCCTTCATATGAATTGAAGTGTCCAGTATCTTGTAGGCTGCTTTCACCTTGAATTTACCATCTTTGTTCCTCTTCCATTACAATCTGTCTTCCTCACAGTTAAGGTTTTGTGCTTGTTCCAAGGTATTATAGAATTGGATCATTTTCTCTACCTCCTAGTCATTTAGGAATCTTCTGAAGATAGATTCCAGCCTTGTGCATTCCTCACTTCTGAAATTGTAGCTTGCTCCTGATGGTTAATGGTATATATTTCCAGGAACTGTTGCCTCAAAGGAGTTTGTCCCGGCCATATATCATCCCAGAACTTAGGTTTTCTACCATTACCTACTTTAATAACAGAATTATCCCACAACCTTGGCCACTGATTTCTGATAGTTCTCCAGAGACCTACCCCATATGAATTTTTTACTTCCTTAGTAGTCCATGGTCCTTCCCTACCATATCTTGCAATAATTACTTCTTTCCATGAAAGGGAATGCACTTCTTTATTTATTAAGGAGCATAAGCCTTGTAAAAGGCTTTTGGACTCATGTTGACAGAGAATTCAAAACAGCGTATATTCAACAGCTAGACAAACCTTATTACAAGAAGAAGAAGAACCAAAGAAGTATTAAACCTCCGCCCAAGTAAGTTGGGATTGGCTATATGAATCCTCACTAGTCAGGTTTCTCCATTTATACTCATCCCAGGCCTATATTATATCAAATACAACAAAGTAAAAAGTACTAGAAGTTCTACATACTTTTTACTGGTAAATATCTGAGAGAGCGGAAAGACTCCTAGAAAGCATAGGAATGTAAACGTACTTACATGACTAAAAAAAAATACTCTCAACTAATCACTATCACTTAAATAGATCTTTCTCTTCTATTTTGCTCTATCTTTCGCTAGGTCTGCATGAATCCAATGGATTGAAGGTCTTCCATACAATTTCCTGCCATGTAATTTTAGGTCCACTGTGTACACTTTTAACACCTTCACTCCACATGGTTTTACATATACAACAGGTGTATACAGCAAAAATGTAATACTTTTGATTCCTTGTGTTATTTTCTGAAGCAGCTAACAAAATGAATCGTTCATGCAAGACACTATCTCATTGGAGTAAGCATGCTACATAATGCAACAAAAAGTATCCGATCCAGTAGGTATAAGATATTTCTTGAATTCAAAGGCACTTGGCTGCAAAACTTGGTTTCACATCTCAAGTTCACATTTTTTTGAGGTATCCCACTTAGAGAAAATCAAATTAAGGTTCCTAAAATGTTTTACATCTTTTAATAGACAAAAGAGAGCTAGACAATTCACCAATTACATTTAGTAACGCTAAAGATCCCACTTTATTAGACTTCCCCTCTAATCTGAATCTAGACTCTTCTAATTCAGCCCTACTTTGGTTCTGCTTTTTCTCATTCATGATTTATCTGTGATTTCCAATCCTATTGACAATTTACAGTTCAGACAGAGATATTTCCTTTCAATTATCTTCTATCTTTCAGATTAATGAAAAACAGAAATATTCTTTTATTAAGAGAAACTTCCATTTGAATTTCATTTGGGAAATTTCACTTTTATCTGAAATCTTTTTCTTTTCCAAAGTTGAAGTACAATTGAATTTTAGTAATGATATTTTTCTTTTTCCGTCTTATATTTGTTACTTTGATCGTATTTATATACTATCATTTGCTTTTCATTATTAGTCGTTTTCCTTTATTTTCTCTTCTTTTCCCTTTTTTCCATATCTAGTATCTTCTATTTATGGGGCTTGAGTTTTTAGACGAGGGTTTTCCGAAAATAGTCTCTCTATCTCTATGAGGTAGTGGTAAGGCATGCGTACATTTTACCCCCCAGACCCCACTTGTGGGATTTCACTGGGTATGTTGTTGTTGTTGTTATATTTTTCATTTCCCAGTGTAGGCATTTTATCAGATTTTCCATCAATTCATTTAAGCCAGACATCTAAAGAAGTTTTTCTCCCTTCAGCAAACTTCACCAGAATGAAGTGCCAAATATTTTCCCTTTTCAAAGCACAGTAATACCAAGTAGTACTTCTGGATATAGGAGAAATAGAGTCTAACTAGCTTGTACTATACAGAGATGAATGGGTTTCAAACTAGCAGTACAATATATATAAGAGCAGATGTCATGTAAGGATCACATTACCACTAAGTCAGCCTTGACAGATTTCAACCATTCAACTTCTGTGGCCAAGATTGAATCCCTAGGTAGTACGGCTGTCTGGTTATACTGGATAAAGAGTTAGAACAAGTAACACTTTTAATCAAAATGTCTGATATGAAACAAAATCAGATATATAACTGCTTCCATAGAACCTTTTGCCTCATCATAGACCTAGTGGCCCACCTTTTCCAGTGAAGCAAGACGGTCAATTGTCAAAGCATCTGCTTGAACGGCTCCACAGTCCAAAAGAACCTGGAATAATAAAATCTCATCCATAGAAAAATTAAGGTACATGTACATATGCTTTGATCAAAGGTCAGAATGCTAGCGCCACAGACTTCCCATATTGAGGGCAAATGTTATTCTTTCCCTGCCAGTGGAGACTGAAAACGATCCACTACCAGAAGATAACATGTTACCTATTCTCAAAAAAACCCTTGATCTATTTTGCCTAATAACAGTTCATCAATTTTCCCTTATTTCTCTAGACAAATGTAAAAGCAGAGATTATCAAGCTTAAACTTATTCATCCTATTACGTAATATAATTGGAAAGGAAAATTTTCTTCTGCAGCTTGACATGATTAAAACACCAATAGAAGTCCCTGTCTAGCGCAACTCTCTGTTGATTAGTCCAAAATCAGGCAGCAAAGGATGAAACCATGCACAACATTTCTTTAAAGGATGAAATCATATGTTATCATGGGGATAAATAACGTTGATTTCATTGATAACAAGCATTTGTAATCCTTGATTCGTAAAAAGCAAAAGAATTCACCCGCTGTGTACAGTGATCAGTTATCTTAACCTGACTAACTTTATGGATGACTTATCCAAAAAGACTAACCTTACGGATAAAAAGTCGAGGCGATTGTGTCTCAGTAGTAAAAACATAGACAGGAGCACCCGTAACCACATGAACTTCATGTCCAGCTTGAATTAGATTACGGACAACCTTGCATAACAAAATCTAAAATTAGAGAATATTGGTAAAATGTATGAGTAATTAATGATATATTGCGGGCAAGCTTCAGAGTTGTACAACATAAATCTAAATGTGATGGTATAACAAAATAAAAAAAATTGAAGGGGCCATTCCTGATGTCATCTAACCTTATTACATTGTGCAGAATACTAAACAAGTACCTTTCATCCTTAGTAGTTAGTACATCAAAATAACATCACTGTTGATTAACTGAATCCATAAGAAAAAGAGAAAGAGGACATTTCCTGAAGCTGAGATGTTGACTAGCACCAGAATAGGAAGAAAAGGACCTATTGAGTCGTGACATAAACTTTCTTCAGTGGCTTGGCTTGCAGAATCAGTTCTAGAAGAGTAAAATAACATGGTCAAACTGCTCAGTAGTTCTTAGTAATGCACCTAAAAAAGATCTAACTTCACGCCGCATATAAACTAAGCAGTTCTCAGGTAAACTAAGAACTCTCTCTTTTTCCCAATTTATGTGGCACCTTTCATATTTCTAGATTCAAACAAATCTTTCTTTGGTAAACTAAGAACTCTCTCTTTTTCCCAATTATTAATTGTTGTGTCTTATAGTAATTTTTACTTAATTTTTCAAATACATTAATTTTATTTCAAGAAAAATTAAAGATTCCATGCCCGAATTCACAGTCAAGTTAAATTGTTTAACTCTAGAAATCCGAACTAAGCCACATAAATTGGGGACAGAAGGAGTAGTTCTCAGTAATGCTCCTCAAGAACATCTAACTGCATGGGGTAGGTAAACTATCAGCAAAAAAGACACACTCCGTAATGATCCGTTTTAGAGTTGCATTATTCAACTTTGGTACTGAAGCAGTGATATACTAGATGATTGGAAGGATTATGGAGAGCAAGCCCAAGTAAGAGGCCCCTCACAAAACTTATGCTCAAGGAAAAGAGCCTATAAAGGAGATATAGAAGGGTCGATGCTGAATCCTTCAAGGCAACACACTTCATTCAATATGGAAATGTCAGAAAGAGCAGTTAAAAATAGGCGCACAAACATAGTCTATAAGAGCGGGACTAGAGGCGGCACAATCATAATGTGGGACAAGAGAATATGGAAGGGGGAAATAGCAGTGTAGGCATGTGCTCTGTCACATGCAGCTTCACAGGAAACTGCCAAGATTTGAATTTGCACAGGAGTCTATACTCCAAATGATAGAGAGGAGAGGGAAGAAAATTGGCGGGAGATTGGAGCAGCCAGCGGATTAGTCTCAGGACCT
>JAOTQJ010000099.1:5084195-5142255 GCA_025642045.1 Solanum sejunctum | reverse complement strand
AGAACAACACATGAACTTTATTTAGTAGAATGAATTCATGTATCTTGGTATCCAAGTATGTATGCAGATTTAAAGGTTACTATGTATGGGAGCATATGAATATGTGAAATAGTTGAAGCACAGTTGATAGTTGTGTCAGAGTTGGTAAGTACCTTTATGTGCCAAGAAGGGATCTATGTTTCATGCCAAATAAGACGAAATTAAGTAGCCTTACATACCTCACTGTACAACCTCGCTATTACCTCGTGATAACCTTTTCTTCCTCCAAATATTTATCCACAATATAGTAGGTGATAAAACTAGAATTAGAAGCCAATTGATACATCTTGGTAGCATTAGCAGCCAATCGATACATCTTGACAACCCAATCTCATAAAAAAATACTATATAGGCAGCAAATAGGTATTTAAAACCTGAGCATATTCTTTCAACCTTTCCGCCCCTAGTCATATTTTCAAATACACATTCTCATAAACATATCATGTGAAGCCTATTCTAGTGCCATAATAGTCTTACAATAGCCCACAAAGCATAACACATAACAATTCTACGTAACATCCAAATAGGTGGCATAACATGATGTCCCTTTACCCCATTTTGACGTCGACAATTCCAAATCTTTTTCAACTTTAATCAAACTGTACTCAACATATTTATACATAAAATAGCCTTAAAAAGTCTTAGAACAGTACCAAAGTAGTCATAAAGGACGTGAGTCAATAGCCTTCCATCAGAATACATTTGTGATATCCTATAAGGACTCACTTTTGTGGACTGTAAAAGTGGTGCAACAGGTAAGTTACATCACTAACAAACTAAACCATGTTAAAAACATAAGTCTTACTTCATACTTCAGGCAATCAAGAAGATAAAATCCTCCTAAACAATAAGAAAAGTCCACAATAATCCTTAGGACACATGCTGTCCAAAATTTCAGCACAAACATAACTAGCATATATTTCTTGTTTGTCATAGGATAAGTATAAAAAATATATGGATATTTCCACTTAACTTAGCCTTCAAGGTTCAAGTTTCCTTCAATAACCCTAGAATGTTGTGTAGTCTGCTTTGTGAAGTGAAATAAAGAGAGAAAAAGAGTCTTTAGGAAAGCTCAAAATTTGTTCCAAAGTGAAATGAATTAAGGAGCTATTTTTAAGCCCTTGTAAAGAGTCTATTTGGCTAAATTTCTTTTGAACTTTTCACCACATATTAACACATATTAATAACCTTGTGATGCAGTAGCTTGGACCTTACACTTAGGCCTAAATGGGTCTCAAAGTTGATGGGCCCTGACTGCCTATTTTCTAAATTCCTCTTCACTTAGTTTGGGCCCAATTAGCCAAGTGGGTTGTGGTGTACTTGGGCCCTTTTATCATTCATCTTGGGCTGAAAATAAAATCCATTTATGATGCTAAAACAAGGACTAAAGTTACAACCTTAACACGAACTTTATTCATAATCGGACTTGGATAAATTCGACGTTGGGCCTCATCTCCGTTTAGCTAACAAATTTAAGTTAAGCAAGTAGGTGACTCACCTGCTAGCTTCTTAAGTTCTACAAGTCTTAAATTCTCTCACTTTGTTTAGGACTGTGATCTCCTCAATTTGATTCAAAACATCTATATACTCGACCCTGTTAAGCGTTAGACGCATATGTTAGCCTATAACATGAGATTCAAGCACTTTTAGAAATAGTCACTAATTTGAAAAATCATGTCATGTTTCATTTGCATAGTATTAGTATTATAAGATGTGGGGTGTTACAACCAACTTATTAAACTCTTTGTTTGAATAAATATTTTGACTTGAAGAGTATAAAAACTTCATCGTTAATTGGAAATAAGTGGTACAATAATGAAGTCTTTAGAGTTAGTATTTTAAACGCTAAATGATCTGTCTCATCGTGACAGAAAGAGAAAAAGACTAGTGATATAAAATTAATGATCTTGTTTCTGCAATGAGTATCTATATGAATTAATCTTTGACATTTTACAAAGGGTGTCAAAGAAAATTAAAGCTCTACTTCTTTATAGAGTATTATTTTCAAAAGAGACTTTATATTGCCAATGCGTATTTTGATCATACAAATTTTAAGCATGAGAAGACAAATACTTGAAAAATAATGTTGATATTGATGTGACGCTCAAGATACACCTATATTTCAAGGTCAAAGCGATTATGAAAGTAAAAACCTAATCAAGGTTAGGGTCAAATCCGACAGGGAATATGGGACTTTTACAACATGGTTCACTAATAATCAATTCAAATATTAAGTAATTTAATTCTCTCAGACAAGGAGTGTTGCAATGATTGACAGAAAATTAAACTAAACTAACTAAAAGAAAAGACATTCAAATTGGTGAGTAACTTGGGTAATAGTGTTCTCCATGATTCTCTAACTTAATCACCCCGGATAACACAACCTTAATAAGGACATTGCATGCAGGATGGTAATTTAGATTCTTCCAGCCCTCTTTTAAAGGTAAAGGTAGAATTTTACTATGGGGCTTGGCCTAATAGCGTGCCAAACTGACCATCACCCATTGTCCTAGTCAATCTCTGCTTAGCCGGGTTCGTTTGATTTGATGAGAACATATCATTAAATTCTGTTAACTTTTGCCTTTTCCTACTCATTACTACCTGGAATAGGATCATGACACTAGGCAGGGTTTAATATTGGCCTCTATTAAAACACATGCAAAATAAAGGGAAATGACTAACACATGCAAATACCTAGATCAAGAAGTGTAAGTACTTTGGATTTTCTAAGTTAGCTTCTCATGGTTCCCACAATCCCAATTTGTGGGTTTAGCTACTTATGACTTGGGCAAATAAATTAACAATGAATAGAGAAGACACAATGAATTTCTTACTCAAGAAGATTGAAGAACAATAAAACCCACTTTGTATTTAGAATCGCAAGCTTGAAAGATGTATTGAATCCACAAGTGGATCTAATCTCCAAAATTGAGTCTCAAAAGATAAACCATAAAAATCTACTCTCTAATTTTCATTCTCTCTCTAATCTGTGTCAAACAAATTATGCTAAAACCCTAAATTATACTATTACAGTGTTTATAAATAAGTACCTAAATTAAATAAAAAGACTGGTCGACGTCTGCTACGGCTCATAATTACGAGACTTAGTGTGCCTTACGAGCCAAAACCAGGCTTTTGTGGTCAATATCTTGCATTTTGGACTTCACTGCTATGATATACCTCTAGGAGTCATAGTCTGGTCTACAACTCGTACTGCCTTCTCATTGTCCACATTTATATTTCTTGGTCAATCTTGATCAACACTGGAACTTGCTATGATACCACCTTTTGTGACGCATAAAAGGGACTACAACTCGTACCTAGGGCTTGTATAACTGACTTCAAATTTTTAGACTTTACTTTTGAACACTGGAAGTACATACAAGACCACTTCTATGACTCGTAGACTGGACTATGACTCGCAGAGGGTCCAATATGTCCTAAAAATTAGTACAATCTGCAACTTTTTTTAAAATTGAGCCAACCTGTGATTTCCCACAAAAACAAACACAAAAACAAATAAAAAACATAAAATTTGCATTGAAAACACATAAAATTCTATGTTTTAAGCATTAATATGCTGTATTTTAACAACATATCAACACCCTCAACTTAGTATTATTGCTTGTCCTTAAGCGACGACTCAATCTCTATAGATAATAAAACAACACACATCAGCTACTCCCATGTCACATACCATACTCAAATCCAATTTAGGCACCCATATTAGTATTTTTAGAACAGAAGCGTGTAGCTAATAAGCAACCATAACATATTGATACATTTGATAATCCAACTATGACAAGGGAATATTAACAATCCACAATTACTGAACAAGTAAAATGTTGATAGTGTAATACAAATGCCCTCACAAAAAAGATGTCCCTTTTTACCCTTAATGAAGATTTCAGAATTTAACCATGGGACTGTGCAAGCGTACTCACTCTCACAAATGACATTCATGCATGATGACCAATACCATAGGCTTGCCCATACTCATAACCTAGAGTTTCGACTAATAGGACTAGGATCACTTTAGGACTTTATTAGCTTGTAATGTAGGCTCATGGGGATTTGGTATGACATTATGGACAATTAGTAACTAAAAGCCAACCTTGAACCACACTTTTCAACACTTTCACCTCACCAACTCAGTCATTTTCACCTTATTCTCCCTTTTCCTTCTTCTTCAAGCTTTTTTGGGTCTTTTCTCTTCATTTTTCAGCTTTTGCTTTATTTGCACACATAATTATGCCTTTTCAACTCAATCTAAGACATCTTTTCTTCTTTTTACTTTCACTCGGTACACTATTTCCTTTTTTTTCTTCATATTCCCAACTCACCACCTCATTTTTTTTAATTTACCCCTACATTGGCCACCCTCAACTTAGGCTTTTGCCTATGGTAAAGTACACAATATCAAATCCCTAAACCAAGCCACTTTTGGTAGCCACCCTCAACTTAGGCATATTGCTTCAATTAAGCTTCACAATGCTCAAGGACAAATCAAGCCCATTTTCAAGATGTTTCACTAAATAAGATTAGGCAAATTAGGTGTTAAGAAAGAAAATGGTACATGTAAGGTTCAAACATTTGAAACAAGGGATAGAATTCTCATTTGGTCGGTTATTTAGGCAAAAGTTGACTAATTCAAAGAACAAAGACCTAAGATCCCTTCCTAATCTATATAATCTTCAGTCCAACTTAAAGTATCAGGGCAAGTTCTAGATCAGCACACAATGCATGAATATAACAAAATTAGCTCACACACATATGATATTGCACACAAGGCCAACAAAACTCACATATTATGCTTCATATATCAAATTTTCTTTATTTAATCAGAACAAAATTTGCCAAATCATTCAAAGATACATGGTTGTAATATAACTACTAACCAAAAATTTTAATAGGCACAAATTTTAAAAATATTTCATTAAACATCAAAAATGAGGAACATGCCATAAGTTCAACTATTATATACTACAAATATTATATAAGACATCCTACACATGCAGGTTGAACAAAAATTAAATATTCACGAGAAAAAAAAAACACAGGCAAGGAAACCTTGGTAGCTAGGGACTAAAACCTACTCAGACTTCACCCGTGTCCATAGTTACTCACACCCCATCCAAAGGACTATATGTTGTCCTCAATGTGCAATACAAGGGGTCAAAAAATAAATATATCTTTGTGCCTATGCACCAGTCTCTGGCTGCCTCTGGCTATCTCCCTCTTATAGGGTAGGCTATGCAATAGGCACTCCAGATGAGCCAATCTCCACCAATCTATCATCCTGCTTGGCTTGTCTTCACTCTTTTTGCATCTCTCGACATCTGCAAGACTCGCCTGAGCTAATCCTCTACCTTTTCCTCATCAATCTTAGAGATCTTCTATCACAATATCTCTCCTATATATCATCATCCTCAGTAATGGGTCTCTTCCCATGGGAAGGCTATACCGTATCCTCTGAAGCAAATAGATCAAATAGCGGCTCCTCAGAAGGTGTAGACTATGGAACTATCACTGGTACCGCTAGTGAGGAAGTCAAGTCACCCTAAGCTTAGCAATCCCCTCATGAGGGCTGAGAAATTTGACGGTTGAGTCTCGGCTAGTCTCTTTTACACTCGACCCTTAAAGGAATTGATGCGAGTATCCATCATAGAAATATGCTCCTCAACTATAGAAATGGTGAATGCCTTCCATCGTACCTTTAGATCCAAAACCGTCTGTTAGACCCATGGCCTAAACAGCTACATAGACGTAGAAAATAGAGCCTCAATTCTTGATAAGCTCTGTGCCATAGCCTAAAAAGCAATAGCGAACACGTCAACCATACCTGGTACAGAAACATATGATGTAGAAGCCTCTATTGTAGGGGCAGCTGAAGTGGGACCTCTCTCAATGTTGACTGCCTTAGGCTGTTGTGGTCCATCATCAGTAGTACAAACTACAGTAGTAGTGGCAAGAGTCGTCAAACCCTCAACTTGTGGCTCTGGCATAAATGTCTCGGGCATAAGAGGAGGTAGTGCCCTCTGAAGCACCACAGGGTTCTACTAAGCCTTAATCAGGCTGGGATCAGAAGTGCATAGCATCACAACTAGAGGATCTATATAAAGTGATAACTCCACCTTTGACGCTAGGTAGAGTCTATAGATTAGAATTGGGAATGGTATACATGTGGGCCCTGAGCACCAACTCATGAATTTGTTCCGCTATAAGTTATGCACAATCGATGTCATAGCCAACTAAGATGCTAGCTACCAAAACCGATCGCTATGATATAACCATATTATCTGTCTAAGTCGGTCGGATGTGAGATCTAACAATGGCCCTTTAAGAAAAGGAGAGGGAAGCCTTCACAATAGACTTTGAATGTGTAGTGACCTAGGAAGACTCTGGACCATGCTCGTCATGTTCGGCAACCTCTCTCAACAACTTTGTCCCTATACCATATCCTTCAAAATCATAGATCTATCTCAATCTATGATCAAACTTAGCTATAGACCTTGGTGCTCAGTATGTAGGACTAAGTAGTACATGGCAGATTATCTCCTATGATATATCGACTCACCGACCTCTCACTAACACCTCTCTCAATTTAGGCTGCTCGAGAGGTTTCTTCCCTTTGGGAAGATCATGAAATATGGTAGCTGCATAAGTTGCATAAAATTCCCTCACCATGATCAGAGAGTAACGATTAAGCTTAACAGTCAACCACATGAGCCCATGTCATGTCATAGTATCCTCAAGTCTTGGGAGATGTCTCAGTCCAATATCAATCAATCGGGGCTCCTCATAAATCAATCGTACGGTCTTCTCTTGCCTATTTTGCTGTAATCCCTCATTAAATATGGCCTCGATGCCTTTAACACCCCACCAGTGAGTTCTAGGATCTAATTTTGAAGAAGTAGATGGAGAAACCAAGGAATCGGCATCTCCTCTGACCTAAGACCTCTATTTGGAACTAGACACCATGCCTAAAGGATTCATCTGTGGTTTACCCTACTTCGACTCATCATTGCGCTCTTCCTCAATCTAGGAGGGACTATTATCTCGGACCTGAGTTTGAGCAGCATTTGCAGCAACCATTATTTGATAGACCTTAGATTTTGGGTTAGGACAAACATTAAGGACCTCAATTGACCCACTCAAACTAAGTTTGATTGTCGTCTGAGTGCTCAGTATTGGTAGGCTTGTCTTTGAGTTATCTCCTGAAGGCTTTTATTTCTGCAAGTTTGCTCTTGGGGGCCGTGATATCTGAAAATAGTCACAAACACACTATGATTAGCCCCAAACAATCAACAAAAGAAACACAAAAATAAAAGAAAAAACATAAGTAAAAGTAACTTGGATCAGTTGCAGTAAGTTGTTACAAAAGCTAGGTACAACTTGTAGCTAGGACCACGAGTCATACTATGGTCTTGTAAACCAGGGTTGCATGACAATATTAAACACTGGAACTATATATGAGATATAATTATGACTCATAGCCATGGTTAAGAGTCATAGCCTGGTTTCGTATAAGGTTCTAGGGACCAAATTTAAATAGGCATGAGTCCATGAGACCCAACTACGGCTTGTAGAAGGATCTACAACTCATAGGTGGGTCTCGTATGATGAGTACTCAAAAATTTTAAGTCACTGTCGCTTTCTACGAGAGGTAGTTATGACTTCTAGACTCATCTACGAGTAGTAGAAGACTCCCATAGTAGGAAGCAACAGGTACCTGAAACACTTCAACTCACCACACGGACCTTAAGAACAATTCAAAAATAGCCCTAACAGAATAAAAGCAAGTAATGCAAACACTCACATTATAAGCATATGTCCCAGTCCCCAAACATCATTTCAAAGCAAACATTTACCCCATCAATAAAGAATATACTAATGAATACTCAATCAAGTTAATCTTCCCCAACTCATTCATACATGTACCCATGTCACCATCCCGAAATCACACCAAAATAAGCATTCAAACACATACACAGTCATTTAGGGAAATAGTTCAATGAGCACAATAAGAATTTATCAACCTAAGATTCCAAATACTTCACCATAACCCAAACACTATCATGCTCCCATGACCCAACAAATCACTGAACATTCATAACACAATAACACCTATTTGATTAGCAAAGAACATGATAGCATGATCATCCAACTTCACTAATTCAAACAAGTAATTCAACTTAGGGTTACCACAACTAATTCCACTCAAAACAACCCTAGATTTTCCTTCACAATTTCATCACAAACATGAATGATATGCTTTTGTATGCATTTCAATATCTATATCATTCAAACCATTCAAATAAAGTCGATTTTGGAGTTAAACTAAACCAAGATACATACCATATGATTGGATGAACTAAAGAAATCAAACTGAGAATAGTAATGCCCAAAATCGTAGATGCCAAAATTTATTGTCAGAAATAGGGTTCGAGTGCCAAAGAAATGGTCAAAAAAAATTGGGAGGGAAGAGATTTGGGTAATTTTCACCGATTAGGTTTAAAATTTTCGTCAAAATAATTTGACCCCTTATTTACAACTTACCAGCTTTACCTTTAAAAATTACTGAGTTGGGTCTACAAAATCTCGACCACGAGTTGTAGCTTGGTCTATGGTTCATAGATCTTAGTCTTGTAGATCATTTAACACTTAGACGAATTAGAAAAAATACCTGGGTCCTACAAACCCCTTTCATGACTTGTAGTGTAGACTATGAGTTGTAAAGTTGGCTCATTACTAAAGTGTAATCTCAATTTGGACATTGTAACTCTCTATGAGATAGGATTACGAGTCGTAAGTTGGAATACAACTCATAGGTCTGGTAGTAGAGATTGCTTTTGATGAAAATCTCAACAAATCTGCAATTCTTGTTCAATACCTACAATTTCTTCTCAAAATAAACGATTATCCAAAATACAACTAATCCAATGTCTGAAATTAGCAATCAAAACATGATCCATACACTACCTAAGGATCCACAAAATGAAAATAAACTTAAAACAAGAAAAACATCAAAATATCTTGGGTTGCCTCTCAAGTAGCTCCTAATTTAATATCATGGCATAACTTAGCCATCTTGAGTACTCAGAATTCCTTAACACTTGATGAACCCTTATCACCAGATCTGCCCTCTCTCCTCATGTCATTCTGAATATGCTCCAGTAGCGTAGACAAAAATTTGAATTTGCTATTGAGTTATCGGATTGCTAACGGATATTGGTCAACTTGGTAGTTTATCTTAATAACATCGAACTTGATCTCTCTCAACATTTTCTTTTGTGCATTTGCCCTTTCTCTCAGTTGGGCAAACATATCTTCAACCCTAGAACTTCCATCTCCCTTGCATTGTTGGTGTAGTAACTTGAACCACTTACCCTTACCATTCTCTTCCTCTTGGCTTGCACCCTTAGAGCATACATCTTGTATCTATTTCATTAACCGCTCCAAGTCTATTTTGTTTTGCTCAAGTTATTGGAAGATTTCAGCATTTATCCTCTCTTGCTCAGAGTTTCCACTAGAGGTTTTCATGTGCTAGTTTACTGCTCATGTTTAGGTCTATATATGCAATGAATAACATCTAACTTGTCCATTCGCTTAGCAACTTCTACAAATGCTTTCCTTAAAACTGAACCCCTAATAAGAGCATCTACATAAGCTTGATGTTCCGGGTTGAGTGCTCGATAGAAACTTGCTACTAATGTTGAATCTGAAATGCCATGGTCTGGGGCACTCCTCAAGCATCCTTTAAAATGCTCCCATGCAGAAGTGAGTGAATCTCCATGGAACTACTGAAAGCTAATGATTTGGTCTCTCATTTTAAACTTGTTTGATCTAACGAAAAATGTAGCTAATAAAACCCTTTGCAACTCCACCCAACTAGTGATCATACCTTGTGGAAGTTTAGAGTACCATATTGCAACATTGCTTGTAAGAGCCATTGGAAAGACTTAAAGTCCCACAACATCCATAGACGGATATTTATGTTCCTATTATACTCCTACATACAAGTGCAAAATTTTGTATAGGTTCATATGGATTCTCAGATGGTTGATCAACAAACAAAATACAGTTCTGCCAATGTTTGGAGTAGCTCATTAGTGATAGAAAGCTTTGCTTCGGCTTCTGTGCTATTAGTGTTCGCTATAGCCATTCTTCTGATAGCCTCTTAGATCCTAAGTCAATTGGATCTAAGGGATTGCCTTGACTCCTTGTATTTGGTGTACATACCTAGTATACCTTGCAAATAAATTAAACAAAAACAGAAGTAAAATACAAGAGAACTGAGAAACTAATACTTGACTTGAATTACTAGTGAAACCAAATCAAAGTCTAGTCGTATTCCCCGATAGTAGCGACATTTGTCTTCATGTAATGCTCAAGATACGTCTATATTTCAAGGTCAAAGTGATTGTCAAAGTAAAAACATAACCAAAGTTAGGGTCAAATCCCCCTAGGAAATATGAGACTTTTACAACTTGGTTCACCAATAACCAATTCAAATATCAAGTAACTTAATTCTCTAGGGCTGGGGGTTTTGCAATGATTGATAGAAAATTAAACTAAACTACCTAGAAGGAGAGACAATCAAATTGGAGAGCAACTTGGGTAACTGTGTTCCCCATGATTCATTGACTTAATTACCCCGGATAACACAACCTCAATTGGGACGTTGCATGCAGGATAATAATTTAGGTTCTTCCAGCCCTCTTCTGAAGGTGAAGGTCAATTTCACTATGAGGCTTTGTTGGCCTCCATAGCATGCCAAACTAACCATTACCAATTGTCCCAATCAACCTCTCCTTGGCCAGATTCGGTTGATTAGAGGAGAACACATCATCGAATTATGTTAACCATTCTCTTTTCCTATTTATCACTACCTGGATCAAGATCATAACACTAGGCGAGGTTTAATGTTGGCCACCATTAAACAACATGCAAAATAAAGGAATATGGCTAATATATGCAAATGCCTAACTCAAGAAGAGTAATCTAGGTTTTCTAAGTTACCTTCTCATGGTTCCCACAACCCGAAGTTGTGGGTTCAGCTACTTATGACTTAGTAAAATAAATCAACAATGACTAGAGGAGACATAGTAAATTTCTTACCCTAGAAGATTGAAGAACAATAAAACCCACTTTATATTTAGAATCACAACCTTGAAAGATGTATTGAATCTACAAGTGAATCTAATCTGCAAAATTGAGTCTTTAAAGATAAACCCTAAAAATCTACTCTCCAGTTTTCGTGCTCTCTCTAATCTGTGTCAAAAAAATTATGCTAAAACCCTAAAATATACTATTTATGACATTTACAAATAATTCCCTAAATTAAATAAAAAAACTAGTTGGTGTCTGCTACGACACACAGTTACGACTCATAGTGTGTCCTATGAGCTGTAATCACGCTTTTGTGGTCAGTATCTTGCATTTTGGGCTTCACTGCTATGATACACCTCTATAAGTCATAGTTTGGTCTACAAATCGTATTGTTTTCTCATAGTCCACATTTGTATTTCTTGGTCCGATCTTGATCAACACTGAAACTTGCTACAATACTACCATTTACGACCCATAGAAGGGACTATGACTTGTACATGGGGCTCGTACAGTTGACTTTAATTTTTTTTAGATTTTGGTTTTGAACACTGAAAGTAGATAAAAGACCACCTCTACGGCTCGTAGACTGGACTACGACTCGCATAGGGTACCGTATGTCCTAAAAATCAACAAAATCTGCAACTTTTTTCAAAATTGAGCCAACCTGTACTTCCAACAAAAATTTATAAAAACCATAAAAATCGCATTGAGAACACACACACAAAAAACTAAGTTTTTGGCATCAAATGTGCTGTATTTTGACAGCACATCAGAGATCATACTTAAAATGTGGGGATTCTTTGCTTATGATTAGACTTAATGTCTAATATAAATGTGGAAGCGCAAGATATCAATTTTTATCCTTGTATGATGTTAGATTCCCACAAAGCTTTTTAAAGTGTGTATGATGTTGTGGTCATTGTATTTTTTCGTTACTAGTTTGTGATATGATAGTTGATATGACTAGTATGTAACTAACAAGGTATTGACTTTAAACAATATTTTTATTTGATAAAATTATAATAAGTAAGAACAAAATTTTTGTAGAAAAGAGGTTACCTCTTGAGGATCTTCTCGAACTCAATTTTTTTTATATATTGTTCTTACTTACTTGAGTCAAATTGGTTATGACATGAACAGTTGGGACATGTCAATTATAAAATCTTGTGAAAATTGAGCAACTTAGACGTTTTGCTAAACTTTAAGTGCAATAAATTAAAATGTCAAGTTTGTGTTGAATCTAAGTATGCTAAGCATCCTTATAAATCTGTTAAAAGGAATTTCAGTCCCTTAGATATAATTCACATTGACATTTGTGATATTAAGTCAACACCAATTCTGTTATGCCCCGGGAGTGTAACTGACACTCGAAGACTATTACTAGTCCCCAAGAGAACCACTTAGGCTCATCACATCCATTCAATTATAAGTTCTACTAATCAGCAGAAAAACAAGGGTAAATGGGCATATCTCATTATCTAGTCTGAAATAATAATAATAAAATGAAATGCTAGTAAGAAAGAACTAGCTCACAAGCTTATCAATCAACATCTGACTCTAGTCTATGAAGCCTTTATCACTTTTAGGTGGTACTATTGACAAATCCACGAGTACCTCAATCAAAATAAAAGGTAAGCAATCTAACTCTAAAGCATTATGAATAAAGAGCAATGAATCCTCCGATGTAGTGGAGGCTCACCAATCTTCTGAACATCAAAAGATCCTTAATGGTGCACCTGCTGATAATCTCTATCCTATGAATCTATATTATAAAATGATAAAGTCCAAAAGGGAATGTCAGTACATGGAATGTACTGGTATGTAAAATAGATGAATGAAACTAAAACAGATAGAACAATATAGAAACCAATAAATATGTCAAATGTCTATCTAAAGAAAGAATAAAAAGTAGATAAATGACCCATCAACCCATCAACTCAAATCAATCAAATCAGACTCAACTCAGCAGGACTAATCTTATATCATCTCGGCTAAGATTACTTAGTTTTGGAACTTTCTGGGAGTTTCTATTATTTGATAACAATCACTGATGAGCCAACAATTGTATAACAATCACGCTAATATTGCCATAACCATTTTGTACTTTCGAAGTAGAGAATGAATCAAAACCACATGGATAAGTCCAAATAGAGTCAGAAAATCTATAAGTTCTCTATTGATTTTAGGGACTTCTAATCAGAGGGGACCTCAACATAAAGTGATATGATGAATCTAGTTCTTACCTATACTTGGCTATGTAGTTTAATGACTGCGAGTTGGACTGACTCTTACTCTTTCAGTGCTCGATACTCCTCGCATGACTCAATACTCATAAAATAATCCATCTATCAAACTATCTCAATCAAATTATCTCAATCAGCCTTGTGGAGGCAACTCTTTCAATCAGTCTTCTAGAGAATCTAATCATCTCATCAATCAACATCTTAATCAGTGGACCAAGACTCAGAACAATCATTAGGGAAAAATTGGATAGACAAATCGTTGGATTTCATTTATGAAAACTCAGAGGACTATCAAGTTCAATCAACTCATTATCATTCTCACATCACAATTACAATCTCTATCAACATTCTTAATCAAGGCTCTAGATACAATCCCTATCATTATTTATGCAATCTTTAAGAAAATAATAAGTAGGGTTGATGCAAAAATTCATGAAAAAATATTCAATTCAAGAAAACTAGTTTATGATGAACATTAACATATGAAAATACATGTAAAAATTTTAAAATTTTCAAGAAAATAATCAAGAATCATGTAGACTCAAGAACCTTCGATTCTCATCTAAGACCACCTATGGGGCATACGGAGAACAATATCATGCTTTTAGTTTAGCCTTACATACCTGTGATAAAAATTTTCCAATCACCCGTCAAGAATTTGCCTTGAATTCTTTAATCTCGTGTTTTTCTTTCTTCTCTCTCAAGGCCTAACTTTAAAGTATTGTGAAGAAGGACTTAGAATGGGGTTTTAGACCTTATTTAATCATCTAAACAACCAATGTTTATTGTGTTTTGAGTTTACGAGGGGTTAGAAATTGATCGGAATGCCCCTCAAATTAAAAGAAAAAGTCTCATCCAGAAAATACCTAGTCTGCATCATGGACAGCGCGTGGACCTTCATATTTACTTTTCAAAATTTCCCATTAAAATAATAATAAAAAAACAAAGTGTTGGTCCACGTCCCTGGCGCATCGCACCTCGGAGGCGCACCGACATAGTTTTTCTTTTAATTACAAAAAATCATTTTTTGATTTGGTTATTTTAAAATTCGAACGAGACCATTTTCCCACTCAATTTTTCATGTTGATTGCATATCCAGTATCAGATTCACAAATAGAGCATGGGAAGATGCATTATGCGCACGTTTCTATTCTAGAGGTATTTTGATAATTTTATCAGATATTATATCATCTCTCCCTTGGGATCATTTGTCTTCAAATGATGAGTAAGGGTGGATATCGAGGTAGGAATAGACTCAGTACTCATTCTATCATTCACATCTACCAATCAAACTTTTGATTCTATCTCAATCATCAATCAATTCCATTCTATCTCACGGATAAACAATCAATTCAAGAAAGGACAGTTAACATATTGGAGGGTAAGGGACTTACCTTCAACATTCTTATCATTTGGCATGAATAGCTGCAGATATTTTACTTTAATATCTTCCCCAGCTTCCCACATGGCTTGCTCAATGAATTGACTTCTCTACAGGACATTGAGTGAGGCTCTCTCTTTGGTTCTCAATCTGTGAATCTGACGATCAAGGATCTAGATCAAAATTTATTTGTAGGTCAAGTTACCCTTCACTCCAATGCTCTCCACAGGGATTACCAAGTTAGGATCTCTAAAGAATTTCTTCAACATCGACATGTGGAACACCGAATGGATACCATCAAACTTGGAAGGCAATTCTAATTCATAAGCAACCTTCCTAATCCTCTTCACAATTTAGTAGGGTCCAATATAGTAAGGATTCAATTTAACCTTCTTCCCAAATCTCATGACATCTTTCATAGGTGACACCTTCAAATATACCCAATCATTCACCTTAACTCCAAATCTCTTCTCCTCACATCGATATAGGATTTCTAGCGACTTTATGCCATCTTCAATCTTTCTCTAATGATAGTAACCTTATCGATTGCTTTCTGGACAAGGTAAGGCCCAATCAACTCTTTTGATCTAACCACAAACCACTTGGTGATCTACATCTTTTCCCATATAAAGCTTTATACGGAGCCATCTGAATGCTTGCACGATAACTATTTTTATATGCAAACTCAATCAATAGTATGTGATCATCCCGATTTCCCTTGAAATCAAGAACAAAGTCTCTCAACATATCCTCTAATATCTGAATGGTATGTTATGCCTGACCATCTGTCTATGGATAGAAGGACGTAGTCAAATTCACTTTCATACATAATTCTTTAGGGAATGATCTCGAAAATTAGGAGGCAAATTGAGCTCCTCTGTCCGAGATGATGAACAAGGGAACCCCATGCAACCTCACAATATCATAGATATACAACCTGTCATACTCCTCCACAGTGCTAGTTGTCTTAACTGCTGAGAAGTGAGCTAATTTAGTCATCCTATCCACAATCACGCATATTGAATTATATTGCCTTCGAGACCTCAGTAGACCAATAATGAAGTCCATATTGATCATCTCCAATATCCATTATGGAATCTCAAAGTTTTGAGCTAATCTACATGGCCTTTGGTGCTCAACTTTCACTTGCTGATAGTTTGGGCACTTAGAAATAAGTTCGACGATATCCCGCTTCATTCCACTCCACCAATAGACTTCTCTCAAGTTGTTGTACATTTGGGTAGAGCTAGGATGAATAGAGTATCCAGTGCTATGAGCTTCAGCCAAGATTCTATCTCGAATACCATTAGCATCTTGGATGTATAATCTGATTTGGTATCTCAACACCCCATCTCACCCTTTGGAGAAGACCATCACTTTCTGTTTGTGGACGGTCTCCTTCAATTGAAGTAGGACGAAATCTCGATCTTACTTTTCTTTCACCTGTTCCACCAAAGATAAAGCAGACCTATTCTGAACATTAACTCCTCTCTCATCATTCTCCTCAAGTTTAACTCCTTGTCGAGCTAATCAATACACTTCTTTAGCTAGCTCATTCTTTCCTTCCTCCACATGCGCTATACTACCATTGACAACCTGCTAAGTGCGTCAGCAATAATGTTAGCTTTACCTGGATGATAGAGAATGCTCATGTCATAATCCTTGAGCAACTCCAACTATTTTCTCTATCACAGATTGAACTCTTTCTGAATAAAGGCAAACTGCAAGCTCTTGTGGTCAGTGAACACATCCACATGCATTCCATACAAGTAGTGGCACCAGATTTTAAGTGCAAACACTACCACTGCTAACTCAAGATCACAGGTTGGATAATTTCTATCATGGATATTAAACTATTTGAAAGCATAGTCTATCACCTTCCCTCTTTGCATCAACATACATCTCAATCCAACTCTTGAAGCATCACGATAGATTACAAAGTCTTCAGTCCCATCGAGCAAGGTTAGAAATGGTACAGTAGTCAGTCTAGTCTTTAATTCTTGGAGCTTTTATCACTCTTATCAAACTACTAAAACTTGGACTTTTTCTGAATTAACCTTGTCAATGGTGCAGATAAGGAAGAAAATCCCTCAACCAAATGAATGTACTAGCCTGACAACCTCTGGAAACTTCTTATGTCAGTTGGAGAGGTTGGTCTGGGCCAGTTCTTGACCACTTCAATCTTTTGAGCATCCACTTGAATACAATCACCAGAGACAATATGGCCTAAGAAGGCCATAAACTTAAGCCTGAATTCACAATTCAAAAATTTTGCATATAACTCGTTGTTCTTAAGGGTTTGAAGGACAATTTTGAGGTGATTTCCATGCTCCTTTTCATCTCTTGAATACACCAAAATATTGTCAATAAACACAATCACAAAGATTTCCAAATACTATCTCAACACTCTATTCATCAAACCAATAAAGGCTGTAGGTACATTCGTCAACCCAAAAGACATGACCAATAACTCAAAATGGTCATATCTAGTCCTAAAGGTTGTCTTTGGAATGTCACATTCCCTCACTTTCAACTGATGGTAACCAGATCTAAGGTCTATCTTTGAGAAACAAGAGGCACCCTAAAGTTGGTCAAATAAGTCATCCATCCTTAGGAGGGGATACTTGTTCTTTATGGTGACCTTGTTCAGCTGCCTACAGTTAATACACATTCTGAGAGACCCATCTTTTTTTGCACTACTAGGATAGGGGCACCCCAAGGATAAACACTCGGCCTTGTGAAGTTGTTCTCTAACAAATCTTTCAACTGTTCTTTCAATTTTTCAATTCAGTAGGGGCCATCCCATAAGGTGAAAGTGAGATAGGCTGGGTATCGAGAAGAACACATCTATCCTAAAGTCAATCTCCTTATTAGGAGGTACTCCGGGCAGATCCTTAGGAAACACTTTTGGAAATCCATTCACGATCAAAATTGACTCAAGAGTTGGGGACTCAACATCATCAGATTTAACTCTGACGAGGTGGTAAATACATCCCTTAGCGATTATCTTTCTGGCTCTAAGATACGAGATAAACTTTCCTTTAAGTGCTATGGAATCACCCTTCTACTTGAGTATAGGTTTATTCAAAATTAGAACTTAACGATTTGGGTTCTACAATCAACAGAGGCATAATAAGCGTGGAGCCAATCAATGTGAAAGATCAAATAAAAAACAGCCATATCTAACTCAATCAGATCAATGCTAGTACCCTTATGATGGATGGACACTATGCAAGCTCTATAGACTCTTTCTCAGCTTGAATAGACTCACCCACGGGAGTAGAAACATAAAAAGGTTCAAGAAGAATCTCGGGGGTTCTATCAAATCTATGGGCCATATTAGGAGTTACATAAGATAATGTGGCACCAGGATCCATTAACATATAATAATCAATAGTAAAGACTCGAATATTATCCATCGCAACATCTGGTGTGTTCTCCTGATCATGTCGACTACCCATGGCATGCAAATAGTTTATTGCTCCACTAGCGCCTGATGTAGTACCTTTTTGACTTCCCTTAGTTAGCGAGGCTGGTGCAAATGACTGTGCCTGGTCGTCCCACTTTGGACAATCTTTCTGATAGTGACCCCCTTGGCCACACTTATACCATACATCACTCCCCTTACAATATCTCCCCAAGTGCAATTTACCACACTTGCCATATGCTGGCTTACCCAATGAACCTTGAGCTATAGTTGCTTGGGACTAAGATCTATGGGCTTTAACATTCTAGGACCGCTGATCATTTCTGACTCTAGGTGCAGCTGCACTAGCAGATGATGGTGCTGGAAACTAATTTCATTCCCTTTCTTTCCAACCTCATGGCTGGATGCTTTGCTTTCTTATTTTTGAACTCCTCCTTACCATGTTGCCTCTCTTCATCAGCTTGCTGCACAAAAGTTATCAATATCCTTATATCTATGTCACTTACGAGCATAGCTCCCCTCTCATATCTCGTTGGCCCTCGATTCAACACATTAACGTACATCTTCATCCTTCTCCTCATATCAACAACCATGTCTGGAGAATATCAAGATTGTTGTGTGAACTTTAGCCCATACTCTTGCACAGTCATACATACCTCTTCCAAGTTTAAGAACTCCCTTACCTTCACCTTTTTTCTCTCCATTGGGAAGAAACGCCCCAAGAAAGCTTCCTCGAACATAGCCCAAGTCATCATGGGGGCATTCTCCCCTGTACCTTTATTCCACTTGTCATACCATAATCTAGCCACACCCTTTACTTGATAAGTAACCAATTCCACTAGGTCCACATCAGCCACCTGCATCACTTAGAACACTTTTTGGAGCTCCTCCACATAGTTCTCAAGATCTTCAATGGATGCAAACCTTGTGAACTCAGGCAGATTCATCCTCAAGAATTCCCGAACTTTGGAAGTGTCATGGGCATCCTATAGGGCGACTCCTTGTCTCACAGCAGATGCTATGACAACTTGGGCTAGATTTTGGATAGCCTAGCGAAGCTCAGCATTAGACACCTCATCTTGCAGGGGCTGCGCAACAGGGAAAACATGTTCCACGGGCTCCTCATGTCCTTGAGGCATGGATGGATTGACATTCTTTCTGGTGGGACATCCTCTACCCATGACAGCTCTTCTCAGAGGCATGATGATAATTCTACAATGCGCAATGCATGAATTATAGTAAAACTTTCATAAGCGTAACTCCATAGAACGATTTAGAACATTAAAGAGGGGTAACACTTTCGAATGTCTTATAGCCTCCTGCTTATGCAATATGGTGCACAACATACCCATACACAAGACTCTACTAGACACGACTTCATAGACTCCCTGTACACTTGAACTCTGTGCTTTGATGCTAAGTTTGTCATGCCCCAGGAGGGTACCCTGGGCGTAACTATCATTCAGAGACTATTATTAGTCCCTATTCAAACACTTAACATCATTACATCCATTCAATCATAAGCTCTACAAATCAGCAGAAGATAAAAGATGAGTAAATGGGCACATCTCATCATCTAGTCTCAAATAATAATAATAAAATGAAAGGCTATAGAAAGAACTTGCTCGCAATCTTATCAATCAATATCCGACTCTAGTCTATAAAGCCTTTATCACTATTAGGTAGTGTCAATGACAGACCCATGGATACCACTATCAAAATAAAAGCAAAGCAATCTAACTCTAAAGCATGATGAAAATAGAGCAATGAATCCTCCGAAATAGGGGAGTCTCAAAAATCTACTGAACGTCCAAAGATCCTCAACAGTGCACCTGCTAATGACCTCTATCCCATGTGTCTACATCATAAAATGATGTAGTCCAAAAAGGGGATATCAGTACGCGAAATCTACTGGTATGTAAAATAGCTGAATGAAATTGAAACAAGTAGAACAATTTAGAAACAACAATCAACTCAAAATAAAAACCAATCAATATGTCAAATGTCTATCTAAAGCAAGAATAAAGAGTAGACAAATGACCCATCAACCCATCAACTAATCAATCAAATCAGACTCATCTTAGAAGGACTCATATCAACTCATCTCAGCTCATCTCATCTCGACTCAGATTACTTAGTTTGGGAACTTTCTGGTAGTTTCTCTTATCTGACAATAATCATTTATTAGCCAATAATTGTAAAATAATAACACTGATATTGCCACAATCGTGTTGTACTTGCCATGTAGAGAAAGAATCAAAACCACATGGATAAGTCCAAATGGAGTAAGCAAATCTATATAACCTCTAGTGATTTTAGGTACTTCTAATCAGAGAGGACCTCAACATAAAGTGATATGATGGTCCTAATCCTCACCTATGCTTTGCTGTATAGTTTGACAAGTGTGAGTTGGACTAACTCTTACTTTTTTGATGCTCGATACTCCTCCCATGACTTAATGCTAATAAAACAATCCATTCAATGAAACTATCTCAATCAAATCATCTAAATTAGCCTCATGGAGGCACAATCTTTCAATCAGTCTAAACTATCTTAATCAAATTATCTCAATCAAACTCTTGGAGGTACAATCTTTAAGTAAGTCTCGTAGAGACTCTAATAATCTCATCAATCAACATCTAAATCAATATCTCAAGGCTTAGAACAATATTTAAGGAAAAATCAAATAGATAAATCATTAGAGTTCATTTATGAAGACTCAAACGACTATCAAGTTCTATCAGCTCATCATCATTCTCACATCATAATCACAATCTCTATCAATATTCCCAATCAAGGCTCTATACTCAATCCCTATCTTTATTCGTGCAATCTTTAAGAAAATAATAAGTAGGGTTTATGCAATAATTCATGTGAAAACATTCAATTCAAGAAAATAAGTTAATGATAATCATCAAGATATGAAAATACATGTAAAAAATAATTTTTTCAAGAAAATAATCAAGAATCATGTATGTAGACTCAAGAACCTTCAATTGTAATCTAAGAAAATTTATGGGGTACATGAGAGAATAATCTCACATTTTTTGTTTAGCCTTACATACCTGGGATAAAGCTTTTCTAATCACTAGTCAAAAATTCACCATGAATTCTTCAATCTCACGTTCTTCTTTCTTTTCTCTTAAGCCCTTACTTTCAAGTATTGTGAAGAAGGGCTTAGAATTGGGTTTTAGACCCTATTTACTCATCAAAACAACCTAAGTTGATTATGTTTTAAGTTTAGTAGGGGTTAAAAATTGACCAGAATGCCCAACAAATTAAAAGAAAAAGTTTCATCTCAAAAAGGCCTAGTTCACATCGCGGACAATGCGCAGACCTTCATATTTCCTTTTCAAAATTTCTCTTCTAAAATAATAATTAAAAAAACAAAGTGTTTGCCTATGTCCCTGGTGCATCGCACCTCGAGTGTGCATCGATACTATTTTTCATTTAATTATGAAAAATTAATTTTTGACTCAATTGGTCTAAAATTCGGATGAGACCATTTTTCCACTCAATGTTTCATGTTGATCACATATTCGGTGTCTTATTCTCAAATGGAGCATGGGAAGATGCATTACGCGCTTGTTTATATTCTAGAGGTATTTTAGTAATTTTACCAGGTGTTACAAATTCATGATGGGAATGTTACGACCCAAGCCTAGGGCCTAGATGCGACAACATGAGTTAGAAGTCCGAAGACAACCCAAACAAGTCTCTTGATCATAATATGCACACATCCTTGGTTACAGAAGTAAAATAAGCATAAAAGAGATTCAAGTACGAAATGGGGAAACAGGACTAGGAGATGTCTTTGATAATCTTAAAAGCGTAAAGAATCAAGCTCAAAGCATATACATACATAGTATCCAACAACACCACTACTTTAGAAATGAGTAGGGGCCAAGACACTCCCTAGGCTCACCCTCATAATAGTAGGTATCCAAAAAAAAATAAGAAGTCTCAACATTACAAGAAAATAAAATAGACATCGACATCAAAGTTGAGGACTCACCATAGCTTTCTTCAAGAATCAAGCTAGCCATTAGATGGAGGATGATCAAAAGGAGCTCTGGTTCCTACATGATGATATCATGTAGGCATAAAGTATGTGTTAGTGTATTTAAATGTACTAAGCATGCGAGATGCAATGCAACAAGATATAAGCCATCATAATAAAAATGCATACATATAGGCAATGAATAAAATTTCAATATGACATGAATGGTCAATACTTGTTATGAAACATGCATGTAAAACATCTAACATGCATAATATATATAATACATGTACGAGAGGAGACCTTAGCCGACATGAATAAGACTAAGCGAGCTACAACTTGGAATGCCAATGAATACCCCTCATTGGTAAAGAGGTGGTCTACTTGTCAAGGTAAACCATACTTCACTTTACGGGAACATGACCCATTTTATATGAAGCAACCCTCCTTATGGGAGCATGACCCATTCCAAAAAGGATTTCATGATAAAGTGCACTAGATGGATCTACTAGTATAGCAAGGGTAACAAATAATCCTATGATGGCACATAGTTTGAGGAAAGGAGTATGGACCCTTGGAGATAGTCCATCCCGACATCCAATCCATTGGTACTAAGTCTAATCCCACGGAAAACTTAAAATAGTCATAGTTTAATAACTTTTAAGAAATATTATAACACAACATGAGTAGCTCTTAAACATGTTGACATCTAATGATGAGCCTAACTTTGAACATGAGAGTAGATAATAATCATGCATGAACCCTTGCTTTAACATGAATGTCTCACAAGAGGTAAAAATCTTAAAATAGGGCACAATTTTTTACTTGAGAAATCATGGATACTTTTCATAAATTAAATATATGCTTGAAAGCCCTTAATCATCATGAAGTCATTTGACTTGTAAATCATGTAAATAACTTGAGAATTCTTGTCTTATAATTTCATCAAACACCTGGTGGTCTCATGATATTTGTTCAAATCATGCAACTCAAGAGTATAATAAGATGAGTAAAATCAATTCAAAATCAACCCACCAACATTGTAATACAATCCCAAGTTGGGTATCATGAAATCCATCTCAAAAGTTCATTATAGTCCATAGTTTTCGTAGCTTAATTCATGCAAAATCTCAGTAGATATATATCAACTCATGAAATAATCTTAAAATAGATATTCATACTTAATCAATCAACACTTGATAAAACCCCAACATAATTTATATTCATAGTTCATAATAAGAGATTTTAATAGGTAATACAACTTGGAGTTATGCAATTTTCATAAAAAGAGAAGGTTGGACTCCATGGATGAAAAAAACCATGGATGAAGACCACATACCTCAAATATGGATTTTTCTTTAGATGAGCTTGAAGTAAGCTTCAATCTTGGATTGGATCCTTGAGTTCTAAAATTGATATTAAAATCCTTGAATTTTAGTGAGAGATTTGATATAGTCTTGGAGAGGTTTTTGAGAGGGTTTTGTGAGATATAGAGTTGAAAAATCTCTAAGTATGGGAGATTTCACGTTTAAATGGGTATGAGGCTATTACATCAATACCCTTGGACACAAGAAGAAAATTGATGAAAATTTTACATGGGCCCATACACCTAGTGCGACGCTGATCATTAAATAACAATAGTCCGCGATCCAGGCACGTTGTGGCCTAGGTGCGGACAACCACTGGATTACGAAAAATTAGTGAAAGTTATTTTTCACTACAGGACTTCTAAAATCTGGGTTATATCCATTTTTCACTTTATATTTTTCCTTGATCAATAATATTAAGTCAAAATTTTAAAATCACTCATGAATTTTGAGATACATGAATATTATGATTATGGAGCATTTTGAAGCACAAGAGGGGCATTTCAATATCTCCCCCTTGGAAACATTCATCCCTCATAAATTATGGAGTTTTTAGCTTGACATGAATGTGATAAATGTACTTAAATATCATCCTCAAAAAGTCACAACATGAATATTAAAAATCATTATAAACTCATTACCATGAACATAAGTATGCAAAAATGACATGAGGACTGAAATTTAAGACTTGAATTCAAAGATGGGACATAATTTATTTCCTTCAGCTCGAGTAGAGTGAAAGAGGTATGGGTATCACTTTTTCATATCCGCCTCAGCTTTCCATGTGGAACTTTCAACTAGTTGATTCATCCTAAGGACCTAGACAAATACTTCATCTTTGTTCCTCAACATTTTTACTTTCCTATCCAATATCTCAACTGGGACCTCCTTATAGGTTCAAATTATCCTCCATCACACCCATAACTTCTAAACTATAGTACTTGGGTCACTAACACATATCCACAATGTAGACATATGGAAGACTTGATGAACCATATTCATCTCCATAGGCAACTCCAACTCATATGCAACCTTACCAACTCTCCTAAAAATTCTATAAAGACCCACAAACCTTGGGCTCAATTTACCTTTCTTGCCAAACTAGATCACATCCTTCATGGGTGAGACCTTCAAGTAAACCCAATCACCAACCTTAAACTCAAGATCTCTTCTTCTCACATTGAAGTAGGACTTTTGTCTTCTTTGAGCCATCTTTTACATTTCGGTTATCAACCTCACCTTCTACAAAGCTTCCATAGCCAAATTTGGGAATAACAAATCCATCTCCACCATATCAAACCACCTAACTGGGGATCTACAACGCCTACAATATAGAACTTCAAAGGGAGCCATGCCAATACTAGAGTGGTAGCCATTATTGTAAGGAAATTTAATAAGTGGAAGGTGTCTATCCTAGTTACCCTTAAACTCAAAAATACAAGCCCTAAGCATATCATCAAGAGTTTGAAAGTCCTTTCGGCTTGGTCATCTATTTAAAAATGAAAATCCATGCTAAGCTTGACCTTGGTGACAAGACCCCTTTAGAATAGCCTCCAAAAATATGAAGTGAATTGAGCACCATGATCCGAAATGATAGACAAGTGCAGCCCATGCAATCTAACCAACTTATGAATATACAATTTGGCTTAATCTTCGGCACTATAAGTTATCTTAACCGACAGGAAGTGAGCCAACTTTGTCATCGTATCAACAATAACCCAAATAGTGTCAAAGTGTTTCTTAGTATTGGGCAAACCAACCACAAAATCTATATAGATCTCTTCCCACTTTCAAGTAGGGATTTCTATGTCTTAGACTAGGCCACTCGGTCTTTGGTGTTTGACTTTCACTTGTTGACAATTGTGACACCTGGTTACAAACTTGGCAATATCTCTCTTCATGCCACCCTATCAATACACCTCTCTCAAATCTCTATACATCTTTGTGGAACCGGGGTAAATTGAATAGGATTAATTATGAGCCTTTTTCAAAATCAACTCCCTCAAGACGTCAACATTAGACACACACAATCTACCTTGGTACCTAAGGGTAACATATCCCCCTTAGGAGAAAACCTATACTTTACTATCTTTCCCTAAAGCCTTCAACTCTAGCAAGGCGGGATGAAGGTCTTGTTTTCACTTGACTTCCTCAATCAAAAAGGATTTAGAACCATCAACATCCACTACACCACCATTTTCAACTTCATTCAACCTAACCCCAACCTAGCTAACTGATGAACTTCTCTAGCAACCTCCTTATCACCAACATCAATATGAGCTAGGCTACCCATGGATACTCTACTTAGAGCATCGACCACAACATTAGCTTTGTCGAGATGATAGTGTACACTCATGTTATAACTCTTAAAGAGTTCTAAGTACCTTCTTTGCCTCAAGTTAAGATCTTTTTTTGTGAATACCTATTGGAGACACTTGTGGCTGGTAAACACATCAACATGAAACCCATACAAATGATGATGCCAAATTTTCAAAGCAAATACCACGGCCGCCAATTCAAGATCATAGGTGGGATAATTTTTCTCATGCACCTTAAGTTGCCTAGAGGCATATGCTTAACCTTGCCATTTTGTATCAACACAAACCCCAAACCAATCCTTCAAGCATCACAATAAACCACAAACCCTTTTAACCCTCAAATAAGGCCAAAATAGGAGCGGAGATGAGCTTGTCTTTCAATGTTTCAAAAGTCTTTTCACATTCATCGATCAAAATACATTTTCCCTTCTTTTAGGTCAACTTAGTCATAGGAGAAGAAATAGAAGAGAAACTGTTCACAAACCTCTGGTACTAACCCGCTAAACCCAAGAAACTCCTAATATCCATCGGAGTCGAGGATTTATGCCAATTTTTTATAATCTCATCTTTTTAGGATCTACCTTAATGCCATTACCCGACACCACATTCCCTAGAAATGCAACTTCTTTCAGCCAAAATTTACACTTCTCATATTTAGCAAACAACTTCTCATCCCTCAAAATTTGCAACACTACCCTTAAATGATTCATATGCTCCTCTTCACTTCGGGAATAAATCAAAATATCACCAACAAAGACTACCACAAACATGTCAAGGTTTGATTTAAAGACCCTATTCATGAGATCCATAAATATAGCCGCTGCATTAGTCAAGCCAAAAGACATTACCACAAATTCAAAGTGCCCATATTTAGTCCAAAAAGTCATCTTGGGAATATCACACTCCCTCACTTTCACTTGGTTGTATCCAGACTAGGGATCAATTTTAGAAAAATTACTAGCCCCTTGTAGTTGATAAAAAAAGTCATCAATCCTTGGTAGAGGATACTTGTTCTTTATGGTGACTCTATTAAGTTGTTGGTAATCAATGCATATTCTAATGGAACCATCGTTCTTCTTCACAAACAACACTGGTGCACCCCAAGCTGACTTGCTAGGCCTTATGAAACCCTTTTCCAACAAATCCCTCAATTGATCCTTCAACTCCTTCAAACTTTGTCGGGGCTATACGGTAAGGGAGAATGGAAATGAGTTGTGTAGTGGGAAGGAGGTCTATATCAAAGTCTATTTCTCTATCGGGAGGAACACTAGGAAGCTCATCGAGAAAGGCATCAAGAAACACATTGATCACCAGAACCAACTCAGTAGGAAGGGCTTTAGACACAACAACCCTAACCCTCACAATATGGTAAATGCAACCCTTAGAAATCAATTTTTGAGCTTTAAGACAAGAAATGAATCTACCTTTGACCACTACACTATGACTTTCCCACTCAAGAACGGGCCCATTAGGGAATTTGAATTTCACCCTATAGGACCTACAATCAATGGAAGCATAATATGCATGTAACCAATCAATCCCAAGAATGATATCAAAATCCACCATCTCAAGTTCAACAAAATCACAAGGCAAGACTATATGTAATATGAACACGGGACAATTTCTATAGAGTATTTTAGCAACAATGGACTCACCAATGGGGGTAGACACTTTGTAGGGTTCATGTAATAATTCAGGATATAGAAGAAGCTTATTAGCAACAAAAGCAGTAATGAAAGAAAGGGCCACACCTGGATCTATCAATGTATACACATCATAATCAAAAACCTTTAACATACCAATAACAACAGCGGGCACCTCATCCACTCTTTGCCTTTCCTGGAGAACATAGAACCTATTTTGCCTTGGAGCACTCCCTTGTTAGGCTCTCCTTGCCCTTTGGCCTACATTAGCACCTTAGCATTAAGGACGACTGTCTCTACTCTTGTTTTGAGCATGAGGATAATCTAACTTTGTGACCTATTCCACCACATCCAAAGCAAGCATTAGAATTTTTCAAACATAGACCACTATGGTTTTTGACACACTTTTGGAACTTAGGATTGGTCATACCATTATTTCCACCTTGGAACCTTGAGTTAGATGCCCTATCATTAGCAAACCTCTTATTAGGAGCATTGTAGGACCCTTGACCATGGAACTTGTGACCTTGATGAAATCAGCCACCCTTGGCACCTTGGAAACTACCTTTAAACCGAGCCTTCTTGGACTCACCACTTCTTCTCTTTATAACATTTTACCCCTCAATTTGCCCGGCATAAGTCATGAGCCGAGACAAGTCCATATCTCTCACTAATATGGTGGTAAGACACTCTTCATTAACCAAATTGGACACTCCCGACACAAATTTGTTCGTCCTTGTTCTAGGTTCGACAACCAATGGAGGAGTATACTTGGAGAGCTTGTTGAACATGAGGGAATACTCCCTCATACTCATAAAACCTTGCTTAAGATTTATAAAATTCATCATCGTAGCCTCTCTCAATTTAATAGGGAAGACACGGTTCAGGAAGGCGACTTTGAACTGTTTCCAAGGGATAACATTATCATTTCCCTTCTCCAACTTCCATTGAGCAATCCAAATTTGAGCCACACCCTTGAGTTGGTAGGACCCCAACTCTATCTTTTCCTCTGAATTTACCCCCATGATGGATAACACCTTATGCTCCTCATTTATGAACTCTTGGGGATCTTTCTCCGGCTTGGATCCATGAAACTCCATAGGGTTCATCCTTGTGAAGTCCTTCATCCTTGAAGCTGGAGTAGGAGCATGAGGAGCTTGGGCCCTTTGGTTCAATTAGTTGGTCATAGCTTGGGCCTGTAATGGCATCCCAAAACATAACTCGAGCTATCCCTCCATATTGAGCAGCTTAAGGTGCGGGGAGGGCTAGTTGCTCCTCAGGAGTACGGGCTCTCCTTGGTCTTCCTATTAGTATTGTCATGATCTAGAAAAGCAAAGCACATTTGTTAGGGTAAAAGCCTTATTTGTTTACATCTAAAGCATGATATAGATCATGAAGAAGTGAAAAATTTCCTAAAATGCCTCACAGCATCCATTCGTAGTTATGGCATGCTTCACAACCATGAATGAACTCTAATCGATGTGGTGTGTTGGATTTTCAAGGATGATTAATAATCTAGTGCTTTGATACCAAGCTTTTCATGACCCAAAGTGACTAGATGTGACATGACGAATGAGAAGTCTGAAGATAACCTAAACAAGCCTCTTGATCGTAACATGTATATATCCTTAGTTGAGGAAGTAAAAATAAGCATAAATAAGATTCAAATATAAAATGGGGAAACGGGACTAAAGGAAGTCTTTGATAATCATAAAAGCGTAAAGAGTCAAGTTCAAAGCATATACATACATAGTATCTAAAAACACCTCTACTTTAGAAATGGACGGCAGCCAAGACACTCCTCGGCTAACCCTCATAGTTGTAGGTATCCAACGTAAGGAAGAAGTCTTAACATAACAAGAAAATAAATAGATATTGTCCTCGGACTTGAGGACTCACAAAAGCTTTCTTCAAAAATCGAGCTAGCCACGAGGTGGAGGATGATCAAAAGGAGCTCCGATTCCTACATGATGATATCATGTAGGCATAAAGTATGCGTTAGTATATTTGAATGTCTAAGTATGCGGGATATAATGCAATAAGATATAAGCCATCATATTCAAAACGCGTACATATAGGCAAAGGATATAATTTCAACATGACATAAATGGTCAAGGCTTGTAATGAAACATGCATGTAAGACATGTAACTTGCATAATATATATAATATATGTGTGGGAGGAGAACTTAACCGACATAAGTAAGACCAAGTAAGCTATAACTTGGAATCCCGATGAATACCCCTCATCGGTAAAGAGTTGGTCTACTTGCCAAGGTAAACCATACTTCACCTTACGGGAACATGACCCATTTCGTATGAAGCAACCCTCCTTATGGGAACATGACTCATTTCAGAAAGTATTTCATGATAAAGTGCACTAGATGGATCCACTAGTATAGCAAGGGTAATAAATAATCCTATGGTGGCATATAGCTTGAGAAAATGAGTATGGACCTTTTGAGATCGTCCACACCGACATTCAATTCATCCGTACTATGTCTAATCCCATTGAATCCCATTGAATACTTAAAATAATTATAGCTTTAATAACCTATAAGAAACATGGTAGCACGACATGAGTATCGCTTAAACATGTTGACTTCTAATGGTGAGCCTAACTTGGATATGAAAGTAGATAATAATCATGCATGAACCCTTGCTTTAACATGAATGGCTCATAAAAGGTAAAAATCTTGAAATAGGGAATAACTTGTTACTTGAGAAATCATTGATACTTTTCATGAATTAAATACATGCTTAAAAGCCCTTAATCATCATGAAGTCAATTTGTAAATCATGTAAATAACTTGAGAATTTTTGTCATATAATTTCATCAAACACATGGTATGCTCATGATATTTGTTCAAATTATGCAACTCAAGAGTATATTAAGATGAGTAAAATCAATTCAAAATCAACCCACCAATATTGTAATAAAACCCCAAGTTGGGTATCATGAAATCCATCTCAAAAGTTCATTATAGTCCATAGTTTTCGTAGGTTAATTCATGCATAATCTCAATAGACATAAATCAACACATGGAAAAAACCCCCAAGATAATTTGTATTCATATTTCATAATAAGAGATACTATTAAGTAATACAACTTGAAATTATGCAATTGTCATAAAAAGAGAATGTTTGGCTTCATGGGTGAAAGGATCCATGGATGAAGACCACATACCTCAAACTTGGATTTTTCTTGAGATGAGCTTGAAGGAAACTTGAAGCTTATATTGGGTCCTTGAGTTCTAAAATTGAGCTTGAAATCCTTCAATTTGAGTGAGAGATTTGATAAAGTCTTAGAGAGGTTTTTGAGAGGGTTTTGTGAGATATAGAGTTGAAAAATGGCTAAGTATGAGAGATTTGATGTTTAAATGGTCGTGGGGCTATTACATAATGTGCTTGGAAGCAATATAAAAACCAAGGAAAATTTTACATTGGTCAGTGCCCTAGGTGCGACGCGGACCAGATGCGGAGCACCAAACAACACTAGTTTGCGCCCTAGGCCCATTGCCTGAGTGCAGACAGTCACTGGATTATGAACAATTAGCAAAAATTATTTTTTGCTATGGGTTTTCTTAAATTTGGGTTATACTCATTTCCTGCTCAAGTTTGCTCCCTGATTAAGAATATGAAGTTGGATTTTCTAAATCACGCATGAATTTTGAGATAGATGAAAATTATGATTATGGGGCATTTTGAAGTACATGAGGGCATTTTAAGAAAAAAGTATTTTATAACTTTTATTAACAATTGCACTAGATACTATTATGTTTATTTACTTAGTAGTAAAGGTGAGGCAATTGAAGCATTCAAACAATACAAAAGTGAAGTTGAAACACAACTGAGCAAAAAGATCAAAATGGTACGGAGTGATAGGGGTGGCAAATATGAATCTCCTTTTGAGGAAATATGTTTGAAATATGGCATCATTCATCAATTAACAACCCTTTACTCACCCCAATACAATGAAATTGTGGAAAGAAATAAAACACTTAAAGAGGTAATGAATTCCATATTAATTAGTTCTGGTTTACCCTAAAATTTGTTGGGGAGGAGGAGAAGCTATCCTTATGGCTAATCGTGTACTTTATTTAGTTCTCCATTGTAAAACACAATCTACTCAATATGAAAAAAGGAAAGGGAAAACGCCCAACATTGAATACTTGAAAGTGTGGGGGTGTTTGGCTAATGTTCAGATTCCTAAACCTAAAAGGACAAAAATAGGACCAAAGATAATAGATTGTGTGTTCATAAGATATGCCTTGAACAATAAAGCATATAGTTTTCTGGCGCATAGATCAGAAAATTTGGACATTCATGTTAATATGGTAATTGAATCAGATAATGTTGAATCCTTTGAAACAATATATCTGTGTGAGAAAGAACATTAATCATCTTATGAAGGGACTAAGCGGCCTTGAGGGGAAATGGTGGAGAGTTATCATAATGAGGAAAATTCAAGGTGGAGCAAATGTCAAAGGACCTCTACTTCCAGTAGAGTGATTTTGTAAATAATTTTGTTTGAAAATGAGCATATAATCTTCAAAGAAACTATGACTTCTTCAGAAGCACAATATTAGAAAGAGGCAGTCAATAGTGAGATTGAATCCACAATGAATAATTATACATGGAAATTGGTTGATCTTCCTCCTGGAAATAAAACCCTAGGGTTTAAATGGATTTTCAAAAGAAAATGAAAGTACATGGCACTATTGACAAATATAAGACAAGGCTTGTTATTAAAGGATTTAGACAACATGAAGGTCTTGACTACTTTGATATGTACTCACTGATAACAAGAATTACATCAATTTAAATGTTAATACTGTTAGTTGTGATGTATAGTCTAGAAATAAATCAAATGGATGTCAAAACAACCTTCATAGTTCTTGGAAATTAAAAGGTGTGTAGTTTGTTAATTTCTTGTATAGACTCAAACTAGCACCCAAATAATGGCATGCAAACTTTGACCAGACAATGTTGTAAAATGGTTTCAAAATTAATGAGTGTGACAATGTATTTAAATTAAAAACACTACAAATATGGTTGTCATTGTTTGCTTGTATGTCGATGATATATTAATAATGAGTAACGACATTGTTAACATAAATATTACTAAATGTATGCTTGCTAGTAAGTTTAATATGAAAGACCTAGCAATTGCTGACTTGGTATTAGGAGTTAGGATTCATAAAATTCCTCAAGGTCTAGCATTGTCTCAAACTCATTATATCAGAACGATACTAGAAAACTTCAAGTACCTAAACTAAAAAAGTGCAAAAACTCCAATTGACCTGAATATTAATCATGCTAAGATTAAAGGTGAAAGTCTATCTCAATTGGATTATACCAGAGTGTTGAGAAGTTTGATGTATATCTTGAACTATATATCAGACATAGGCTGTGCTCTAGGTAAATTGAGTTGGTACACAAGAAATCCCAAAGAAACTTATTGGATGGCAATGAAATCAGTTTTGGGGTATTTAGAACATACAAAACTTTGCTTTGCATTTTAACAAGTATCCAATAGTAGTTGTAGGATATAGTGATGCAAATTGGATTACTGGGTCAACTAAAATCAAATCCACAAGTGGATATGTTTTTACTATTGTGGAGGAGAAATATAATGGATGTAACACCCTCTAATTCTTTCTACCTGATTTGGAGTAAATATGCAGGAAATATTGAGAAAACTCTGGGAAAAAGCTGCAGAAATAGGTTTATGAGAGCCTTTACGACTCATATTTAGCTTTATAATTCGTAAAGGGCATTTCATAGTAAGGACCCTTCAATTACTAGTACAGACTCATATTCAAGTTTAAGGACTCTTCAGTTTATGAGTGGAGTTTATGACTCATCCAGTGTTTTATGACTCGTAGAGAAGGGTTTCGTGACAAATTCTACCGAAGTCCAATTTCTGATTCCCTTAATTCACAAAAGATCATCTATGAGTCATAGATTGCTCTACAACTCATAGAACAAGGTCTCGTACAAATTTCTAGAAACTAAGAATTTCAGGTGTGTCACTTACGAGAGGCTATCTTTGACTCGTAGAGTGCTCTACGACTCATAAACCCCAGCAACAACTTTAATGAGGGACATTTTTATCAATTACATTTTATATTTAAATAAATCCCTAGCCTTTTTAGGCAAGAATGAGGTCTTAAAACAAACCTAAGTGCAATATTTCCTATTCTTCACACTTAGGGTTTCTTGATAACAAGAGCAGAAGAGAAAGAGCTACGATTTTCAATTCAAGCAAAAGGATTGATTGACGTTCGATTGTTTCTTCTATTCCCAGGTATGTAAAGCTTACGAAAGTGTGAAATCTCTTTCTTTACATGCCCCCTTCATCATCTTGAGTCAAGATTTGGAAAAGAGTTGAGATTTAAGAAATTCTACTACCCTAACCTTAAATCATTGATTTTATCATGGATGAGATAATTGTTGTATTGTATATATATTGATATGAGGCTTACACATGTATTTAAACTTACTAGGTTGAACCCTAATTTTCATGATTTTATGAAATTCCATGCATATTAACGAGTTGAGGTTGAGGCTGAGTACATGAGTTAAGTAATTTGAGCATGATTGAGCATGAAGAGCACTTTATATTGAGTTACATATATTATTATACATGAATATCTTGCTTGCATTATACGATGAGTTAATTGAATGAGTCTAAATGACCATTTGTGTTTGAGTCGAGTCTGATTATTTGTATTGATTTATTGACTGATGAAAAACTGAGTTGAGCTGAGCATTGAGATTTGAGTTGATTGATTAAGTATATAGATTTGAGTTGACTGATTGATTATTGAGGATTGAGTTGAGCATTTTTAATCTTGGGAGGTATCACGACCGAAGCCTAGGGTCTATACGTGACACGACGAATGGGGAACCTGAAGGAGCCCCAAACAAGCCTTTTAGCATGTCATTCACACATCCTTGGTTGCGAAAGCAATAAAATATAACAAGAATAGTAGATAGAGATAAATGATGCTAAGACATAATTCTCATATCATAAACACCAAGAGTCAAGAGAGAGTCAAGCTCAATGCATAATACAAATATGTCCAACAACACCTTTAAAACTTAGATACTTAGTGGAGGCCAAGACAAGGTATTGGGCTCTCCTTCATAGTCAACATTTACATATAAAAAAGATAGTTTTAGAATATAGCATGAGATCATATAGAATATAACATGAGATCATAAGCGACGTCCTCAAAATGGAGGACTTACCAAAGAGATTTAGTGATATCGTAGTAGCCACATGGAGGAGGAGGATCAAGTGGGTCTCTGGTTCTTACATGATGACATCATGTAGGCATAGAGTATGCGTTAGTATATTTGAATGTACTAAGTATTTATGATGCAATGCAGGAAGAGATAAGTAACATAATAAAAATGCATAAGCATAGGCAATGAGTAGCATATAATAATATGGCGTGCATGTGAGATGCTAAGTAGTAAATCATGCTTATATAGAATATAATACATGTGTAAGAAGAGACCACTATCATATCTATGGACCCTTGCACCCTAGCACCCTTAGTGATTGAGGTACCAACCCCATTAATTGGTTTGCAGATCGTCGCATGCTACCACTCTTAGAACCGAGGTACAAACCCTCTGACATGGTTATCAAGGTACTAACCTCTCGATATTGTTATCAAGGTACAAACCCCTGGATGTGATTACCCGGCGCAACCCCGAGTAAGGTATGGTGACATTCCTACACCATATAGGAGAAAAACATACACATACATTCATTATATCATCATATAGTCATTCTAATCATAAGACATGCATTAGGCCTTCAATTCCTAAAGATAACCATAACCGGACATTTTATCAAACACTTGGCCGGTGTGTAGTGCTAGTTTAAAATCATGCTTCAGGGATGAAATCATGCAAGGAAATCTAATATAAAACCATCAATTAATATTTGGTAATACCCTCAAGTAATATACATCAAAACCCCTCATCATATCTCACCATAGATCTTAGACTCAAATCTCAAAACATAGTAAAACAATCAAAATTTCATAAACCCTAACATAGTGTGCCATGAATTTCATAATAAGTAAGACCCATGAGTAAATCAACTTTAGATCATGCAAATTTGAGTAAAAGGAAGCTTGGGTATCATGGGTGAAAGCAACCTATGAAAAAACACACATAGCTTAGCTTTGGATAATGACTTAATGAAGATTGGAGATGGAGGCTTTAAGCTTGGATGAGAACTTTAAGGTCCGGATGAGTTTTGAGACTTGAATTTAGGAGTAAAATATTTGGTTAAGTGTTTAAGTGAGTATTGGGGAATGTTTTGAGTGATATGAGGGTGAAATATGACTAAGTATAGGTATTTTCATGTTTGGGAACACTTAGGTCCAAGACCAAAAATTCTTAGACCGAGCTTGAAAAACAGCCCACAAAATGTATTGAGGCACGCCATTAGCGTGTCGTGCCTTGGGTGCAAAAACCTTACTAGAATTTGACATTTTGGAATATCAAATTTTATTACGGTTGTTCTTAAGTTAGGGTTAGACCCATTCCCCACTCAATTTGACCCCTTAAATAAGAATATGAAGTCGGAGTTTCGATATTGCGCCGAAATATATGAAAATTACGATTCTAGGCACTTTCGAGGCACATTTTTGGGCACTTTTGGGGTCGTTTCAATATCTCTTCCTTGGAAAAATTCATCCCAAAATGTCAAAAAAATGTATATGAGAAGAGTAATCATGAAGAACTCAGCCCCAACAAGAATATAACAACATACTTAAAACATCATTTTCAAAATCTAATCATAAGTACAAAATCACCATGAATTTTATCAATTTAAACATGAATGCAAACAAATGACTTAGGCGCCGGAACATGAGACATAAAATAGCATAGAAGACTTAGAATTAGTACCTTATGCTTGAGTACGATGCAAAAGATAAGGGTATTGCTTTTGGATATCCGCTTTGGCCTTCTAAGTAGCACTTTTGACTTGTTGATTCCTCCAAAGGACCTTAACGGAAGCAACATCCTTGTTCCTCCACCTCTTCAATTGTCTATCCAAGATATCCACTAAAAGCTCTTCATATGGCAAGTTGTTATCAACCACCCCCATAACATAAAGAGGCACAATAGTATTAGGATCACCCACACACTTCCTCAAGATAGACAAATGAAAGACCAGATGAACCAATTCCATTTCATTAGGCAAATCCAACTCGTAAGCCACCTTACAAATCCTTCTCATCACCCTATAAGGACCCACATATCTAGGGCTTAAATTGCCCTTCTTACCAAAATAGACCACACCCTTCATGGGTGACACCTTTAAATAGACCTAATCACTAACCTTAAACACAAGCTCCCTCCTTCTCACATCAGCATAAGATTTTTGGCGACTTTGGGCTGTCCTCAACCTCTCTCTAATCATCCTTACTTTCTCCATAGCATCCAAAACTAGATTCGGACCCAATAAAGCCTCCTCTCCAACTTTAGACAATCCAACCAGGGATCTCAATGTCTACGATAGAGAGCCTAAAAAGGAGTCACTCTGATGCTATAATAATAGCTATTGTTATATGCAAACTCAATCAATGGAAGATGATCATCCCAACTATCCTTGAGCTCCAATACACAAGCTCTATGCATGTCCTCAAGTGTTTGGATAATTCTTTCAGCTTAGCCATCCGTTTGAGGTGAAAAGCCGTACTAACCTTTACCTTGGTTCCAAGACCTCTTTGGAAGGACCTCCTAAAATGTGAAGTGAATTGTGCACCTCAATTCTATATGCTAGACAAAGGGACCCCATGCAATCTCATCGAGTCATGAATGTACAACCTAGCAAAATATTCAGCTCCATAAGTAGTCTTAACCGATAGGAAATGAGCTGATTTTTGCATCCTATCAAGTAAAACCAAATGGAATAGAAACTCTTTCTAGTCTTAGGCAACCAAACCACAAAGTCTATATTAATCTCTTCCTACTTCCAAGTAGGAATCTCTATATCTTGGGTTAGGCCTCCCGACCTTTGATGTTCGGCTTTGACTTGTTGGCAACTATGGAAACTGGATACAAATTTGGAAATGTCCCTTTTCATACCTCCCCACTAATACACCTCTTTTGAATCCCTATACATCTTAGTAGACCGGGGGTGGTGAATAGAGTAAGAAGAACCATGAGCTTCTTTAAGAATCTTTTCCTTCAAGCCATAAACACAAGGCATATACAACCTACCTTAGTACCTAAGGGCACCATATCCCCCTTGGGAGAAAACCTCCACCTTACCATCTTTTACCAATGCCTTCAATTGTAACAAAGAGGGATCAAGATCTTGCTTAGCTTTCACCTCCTCAACCAATGAAAATTTAGAACCATCAATAACACCACCACCACCATCATCACCCTCTTCCAACCTAACTCCAACCAATGGACCTCCCTAGCCACCCTAATGCCACCATCATCAATATGACCTAGGTTACTCATAGACACCCTACTCAAAGCATCTACCACCATATTAGCCTTACCGAAATAATAATGCACACTCATATCATTGTCCTTAAGAAGTTCTAACCATCTCATTTGTCTCAAGTTGAGGTATTTTTTAGAGAAGACTTGTTGGAGGCACTTATGATCGGTCAACACATCAATATGCACCCCATACAAATAGAAACGCCAAATCTTTAATGCAAATACAATGGCAGCTAACTCAAGAGCATAGGTAGGATAATTCTTTTCATACACTCTGCGTTGTCTAGAAGCATAGGCTATCACATTTCTATTTTGCATCAACACACAACCCAAACTAACATGATAAGCACCACAATACACAACGAATCCCTCGATCCCTTCCGGTAGTGACAATATAGGAGTGGACACAAAATTATCTTTCTATATTTGGAAACTCCTTTCAGAATCATTGGACCACACAAATTTAGCTTTCTTTTTAGTCAAATTTGTCATGGGAGAGGTAATAGAAGAAAACCCATTCACAAACCTCCGATAGCAGCCCGCTAAGCCTAAGAAGCTCCTAATATCCGACAGGATCAATGATCTAGGCCAATTTCTAATCACATCCGTCTTCTTAGGGTCCACCTTAATACCATCCGACACCACATAACCTAGAAACACAACCTTATTCAACCAAAATTCACATATCTCATACTTAGCATGTAACTTCTTTTCACTCAATCTTTGCAACACAACCCTCAAATAAGCCTTATGCTCCTCCTCACCATGAGAATAAATCAAAATATCATCAATGAATCCCACAACAAATGAATCAAGATAAGGTTTAAAGATCTTATTCATTAGATCCATGAAGATGGTTGGTGCATTGGTCAACCCAAAAGACATAACCACAAATTTGTAATGCCCAAACGTAGTCCGGAAGGTCATCTTGGGAATATCACACTCCCTCAACTTCAGTTGATGATTCCTGAACCAAAAATTAGTCTTAGACAAGTGGCTATACCCTTGTAATTAGTCAAAAAAATCATCAATTCTTAGAAGAGGATACTTATTCTTGATGGTAACCCTACTGAGTTACTGGTAGTTAATACATATTCTAAGAGACCTATACTTCTTCTTTACAAATAGCACTGGTGTACCCTAAGGTAATTGGCTAGGTCTAATAAATCCCTTCTCCAACAAGTCCCTCAATTGCTCCTTCAGCTCCTTTAACTCTGCTGCGGCTATACAATAAAGGGGAATAGAAATGGGTTGATTATCGGAGAGGAGGTCTATACCAAAATCTATTTTTGTTTCACGAGGAACACTAGGGGGGTCATTTGAAAAAATATCAAGGAACTCATTTACAATTGGAACTGACTCTATGAGAAGTACTTTAGACTCCACGTCCCTAACCCTCACAAGATGATAAAGACTTCCCTTAGAGATCAACCTATGGTCTTTAATGCAAGAGATGAACCTACCTTTGACCACCACATCATGACTCACCCACTCAAGAACAAGTTCCTTTGGGAATTGGAATTTGACCATATGGGTTCTACAATCAATATAAGCATAGTATGTATGCAATCAATCCATTCCAATAATAACATAAAAGTCAACCATGTCAAACACAACAAGATCACAAGGTAATATTTTATGCAAGATGCAAATAAAAAAATTTCTATAGACCTTTCTAGAAATAATAGATGCACCAATAGGAGTTGACACGTTATATGACTCACATAACAATTCATGCTCAACGTGAAACTTTTTGGAAACAAAGGGGGTAACAAAAGAAAGAGTGGCACCTAGATCAATCAATGCATAAACAACAAAATCAAAGATTTTTAACATACTGGTGATAACGTCAGGCACCTCATCAACCCTTTGCCTCCCATGTAAAGCATAAAGTTGATTGTGCTTTGGGGTACCATCTTGTCGGCCACCTCTACTTAAAGGAACCGTATTGGTACCCTGGACTTGAGGACGAACATCTTTACCCTTGTTGGGATCACGAGGGCAATCAAGTTTTTTTCGACCAACTTCCCAACAACCATAACATGCATTAGTGTCTCTAAAGTATGCACCCTTATGACCCTTACCACATCTTAGACATACATCATTAGGAACCACAACACTAATACCTTGGGTCCTTGGGAAATCATTGGCAAACCCCCTATTATAAGCATAAGAAGACCCTTGGCCTTGGTGGAACTGATTAGCACTTTGGCTTTGGAACTTGACATCAAAATAGGCCCTTTGGCCTAATCACCCCTTCTCTTCCTCAAGTTCTCTTCTTTCATTTGTTCGGCATAGGTCATCGAATGGGATAAGTCCATGTCACTAATCAACATAGTGGATCAAAATTCCATACTCACATGTCAAACACACTCATCACGAACTTGTTCATTCTAAACCCTGAGTCGGCAACCAAATGTGGAGCATACTTTGAAAGTTGGTTGAACTTGAGGGAACACTCTCTCACATTCAAACATCCTTGTTTCAATTTCATGAACTCGACCAATTTAGCTTCCCAAAGCTCAAGAGCGAAGAACCAACAAAGAAAAGCCGCGTTGAATTCTTCCTAAAGCACCATATTATTGACTCACTTATCCTCCCTCCATTGATTATACCATATTTTTGCTACCCCTTTGAGTTGTTAGGCTGCCAACTCTGCCTTATCTTTTGACCTCACACCCATGATAGCCAATACCTTGTAGACCTTATCAATGAACTCTTGAGGGTCTTGATCTACCTTAGACCCATAGAACTCCGGGGAATTCATCCTCATAAAGTCTCTCACACGAGAAGCTAGTATAGGAGCATGAGGGGCCATGGCCCCATGGTTTTCTTGACTATCCACAACTTTTGCAAGCAAAATAAGAGCATCCCGAAGCTCTCCATGAGCTGGTTGCTTCTCGAGTATGTGGGATCTTCTTCCTCTTATGTTAGGCATGATCTAGCATAGCAAAGAATAAATATTAGGCAGGGAGAACCTTATTTCAACTGTATAGCATGAATTAGAACATAAAGAAGAGAAGCATTTCCTAAGAATTCTCATATCCTTTTACTCATAGTTATGGTGCACAACACAACCATGAATAAGACTTTAATCGACGCGGTGTGTTGGACCCCGAGAATATAACAACCTAGTGCTCTAATACAAAGTTTGTTATGACCTAAGCTTAGGGCCTAGATATGACACAGGGAATGGGGAACCTGAAAGAACCCCAAACAGGCCTCTTAGCATATCATTCACATATCCTTGGTCGTGAAAGCAATAAAATACAACAAGATATAGTAGATAGGGACAAATGTGGCTAAAGGACAATTCTCATATCATAAACATCAAGAGTCAAGCTCAAAGTATAATACAAACATGTACAATAACACCTCTAAAACTTAGGTACCTAGCGGGGGCCAAGACAAGCTACCGGGCTCACCCTCATAGTCAACATTTACATATAAGAATGATAGTCTTAGAACATAGCATGAGATCATAAGCGTCATCCCCGAAATGGAGAACTCACCAGAGAGCTTAAGTAATGTCATACTAGCCACATGCAGGAGGATGATAAAGTGGGTCTCCAATTCCTATATGGTGAGATCATGTAGGCATAGAGTATGCATTAGTACGTCCGAATGTACTAAGTATGTAGGATCCAATGCAACAAGAGATAAGTAACATAATGAAAATGCATAAGCATAGGTAATGAGTAGCATATAACAATATGCTTTCATATGAGATGCTACATAGTAAATAATGCTTACATAAAACATAATACATGTGTAAGAAAAGACCACTATCATATTGGTGGATCGTCGTGCCCTATTACCCTTGGTGATTGAGGTACCAACTTCATCAATTAGTTGGTGGATCGTTGCACCATACCACCCTTGGTGACCGAGGTACAAATCGATAATAGATTATCAAGGTGCAAACTCCCGACGTGGTTAGTGGATCATTGTACCCTACCAGCCTTAGTGATCAAGGTGCAAACCCCCCGACATAGTTATTAAGGTATAAACCCCTCAACATGGTTACCTGACGCGCATGATCATATTCTAACACCATATAGGAGAAAACCATATAGATACATTTATTTCTTCATCATATAGTCATTCAACTCATAAGCCATACATTGGTCCTTCATTTCCTCAAGATAACCATAACTGAATATTTTATCGAACACTTGGTAGGTGCGGAGTGCTAGTATAAAACCATCTAACTTAGGGATAAAATCATGCAAGGAAATCCAATGTAAAACCATCAATTAATAAATGGTAACACCCTCAAGCAATATACATCAAAACCCTTCATCAAATCTCATAATATATCTTAGACTCAAATCTCAAAGCATAGTAAAACAATCATAGTTTCATAAGCCCAACATATTGTGCAGTGAATTTCATAATAAGTAAGACCCATGAGTAAATCAACTTTAAATCATGCAAATTTGAGTAAAAGGAAGTTTGGGCATCATGGGTGAAAGGAACCCATGAAAGAAACCCACATAACTCAGATTTGAATAACATCTTGATGAAGATTGGAGATGGAGGCTTGAAGCTTGGATGAGAAATTTAAGATCCGGATGAGTTTTGAGACTTAAATTTAAGAGTAAAATATTTGACTAATTATTTGAGTGAGTATTCGGGAATGTTTTGAATGATATGAGGGTGAAATATGGCTAAGTATAAGTATTTTCATGTTTGGGAACACTTAGGCCTAAAACCAAAAAGTCTTGGACTGAACTTGAAAAATAACCCACAAAATGAACTGTGGTGCGCCCTTGGCACATCGCACCACGAGACTAGAAAACTTCACTAGAAATTGATATTTTAGAAAATCAAATTTTGATATGTTTACTCTTAAGGGGTTATACCCATTTTACACTTAATTTGACCTCCTGAAAAAGAACATGAAGTCGAATTTTTGATATATAAAAATTATGATTCTGCACACTTTCGAGACACATTTTCAGACACTTTTTAGGGTCATTTCAGGAGGAGTATTATGCACCGAGCGAGGAGCGAGTATACATCTACTTTAACCCACAGAACTACATTGCTAGCATATGATCATTATAGCTCATTTTGATGACTCTTGTCTCGCAAGTGGATAATTACCTAGGATCCACGAGAGAGTTGATCGCTCTTTTCCTTGACAAGTTAAGAGTGGGCATGGCAATGACGTCAAATTTGTTGTGCATTACCTAATTAAAGGTGGAAGGATTGGATGTCGGTTAAGAGAATCTCCCAAGAAACATTGATTGAGTATCACATTTTTTTCAAAATAAGTCTAGTCTTACTGAGTTACTTCCAAAAAGCATGATTTACTACAAACTTGCATATATTGAGCTGAGCATGAGTTATTGAGTCGAGATGAGCGAGTTAAGCCTTGCTTTTCTTGAGCTATTTTACATTCTAGTATATTCCATGTGTTGATGTCCATTTATGCCTACATCTTTTACCGATGCAGATACATGTGATAGAGGACTTCAACCTGCACATCGTTCAGGTCCACATATCAATATATATCTAGAGTTGGTGATCCTTGCATTCTGTAAGAGCCCTTTTTATTTTCTTATCTTCATTTGAGTACCTATTTTCGTTGATTGAAGTGCTCATGGCCTGTCAAGGCACCATCTAGACTTGTTAAGTAGAGGCTTCATAGATACTGAGCGAAGGATTGTCGAGTATTTTGTATTCTAAACTTCTTTACTACATACTATGAGTAGTTAAGTTGCATTTTTTTCATATAATGCTGTCCTATTTGAGTTATTCTTCCGCCATCGAGTTGATGTGATGATGAGGCCCAATGGTAATCTTAGGGAATCAACAATAGTTGTTCAAGTGCCACCCATACTAAGGGTACCCTTCCGTAGCTTGACAAACTTCGTGTTAAAGTACAGAGTTCAAGAGTCCTAGGGAGTCTATGAAGCTATGTCTCGTAGAGTCTTGTTTACGTGTGTGTTGTGCACCACACTTCATATGTAGGAAGCTGTAGGGCATTAGGAAAGGTTAATCTTCTTTCGTACTCCGAGTTCATGTGATAGAGTTGAAAACTCTATAAAACTCTTCTTTAACTCATGCATTATGCAATTACAGATCATGTCTCCAAGACGCACCATAACCAAGAGGAATGCTTCAACTAGCACTACTATGAACCCTACTTCAGACGTGCCTCCTCTGATGGAAACGAGGGGTTGAAGTCAACCGGCTAGAACTGTTAGTATTCCTGTGACACCTGTCTCTCCACGCACACCCACAACAAAGGCCAACTTTAGAAGATCTATCACCATGACCACACAGTTGGTAGCTGCTAAGAGCGGGAACCAGGGCTCACAAAGTCCTAGTTTTAGCTCTCATTATCCATCAGTTGCTTCCAGACTGTGAGACATTTTGAGGATGAACCCATCGGTCTTCATGTGGTCAAAAGTTGGGGAAGACCCTCAGAACTTCATCAATGAAATGTCAAAAGTTCTAAAAACCATGCATGTGACTGAGACTGAGGGAGTTGAACTTACTGCCTACCAGCTCAAGGATCTGGCCAATGTTTGGTATAATCAAAGGGAAGAGAGTCAAGGTGATGATGTTAAGGCTACTACTTGGGATGAGTTTGAGAGTACCTTACTCAATCACTTCTTCCTTCAGGAATTGAGAGAAGTGAAGGTTAAGGAGTTTGTGAATCTGAAGTAAGAGGGCATAACTATTAAAGAGTATAGCTTGAAGTTCATCCAATTATCCAGGTATGTCCCAGAGATTGTCCAAGATTTGAGAGTGAGGATAAGGAAGTTAGTGTCTAGATTAGGTAAGCAGGTGAAAAGAGAGTGCAAGGCAGCATTGTTTATTCCAAGTATGGATATATTAGGAATGATGGTCTATGCCCAACAAACTAAAGAGGATAAGAAAAAGGATAGAGAAGAGCACCTGAGTAAGAAGGCCAGATCAGTGGGGCCTAAGCCTACCTAGACTAAGCAGGGCGAGAGAGATTAGTTTTATTTTCAAAAGAGGTTTTCTATCTATACACCGTCTTCGGATAGTACACTAAATCTGAGCCACACGTCCCAAGGTCAGCCAAACTTTATGGTATAGGGTGCATAGTCTCAAGCAAGTACGACCCTTGGCTCTAAAGGGAAGCCACCTTGTCGGAAATATGGCAGGATACATTTGGGAAAATGTAGAGAGGGAGGGAATGGTTACTACAAGTATAGCCAGCCAAGCCATTTTCAGAAGGAGTGTCCAATGTGGGGAAATAAGGCCTAATATTCTACCACAGTACCACCAGCAATGGGTAACCAAAGAGGTATTGCTCCAAGGGTAGGCTAGGGGACAAAACATCTGTACGCGATGGGGAATTGACAGGACCAAGAGGTTGCACCAGATATTGTGATAGGTATGCTTTGAGTCTTTACCTTTCCTTGATTCGAGTGCAACTTGTTCTTTTGTGATACCATATGTGGCTAGTAGATTAGAGATTCTTCCTTAGTACTTACTTAAGCCATTTTCTGTGTCTACTCCTGTTGGTGAGTTCATTCACAAAGATTGTGTGATATTTATCTATCATAAGTATACTCTTATTAATTTGATTGAGTTAAAGCTGGTCAATTTTGATGTGATCTTGGTATTGACTAGATTTACGCCTATTATGCCCCTATTGATTGTCAAACCTGAACTGTCGTATTCCAGTTTTCGAATGAGCCTATTATTGAATTGAAGGGAGATTCGATTGCACCATAGGGTAAGTTTATTTCTATCCTGAAGGCCTAACGACTGATTTCTAAAGGATATATCCACCACTTCCTGTGAGTCAAGTCTGATAATGTTGAGCTCCTACTCTTGAGCCTGTCCCCATTGTGAGCTAGTTTCCTAATGTGTTTTCAGAGGATCTGCTAGGAGTCCCTCCTGATAGGGAGATCAACTTCAGAATTAATGTTCTTCCTGACACCCAACCTATCTTTATCCTACCATATAGAATGGACCTTGCAGAGTTGAAAGAGTTAAAGGAGCAGTTGAAGGATTTGTTAGAGAAAGGATCCATAAGGCCGAATGTCTCTCCATAGGGTGCTCCGATCTTGTTCGTTCGAAAGAAGGATGGTTCCCTAAGGATTTCTATTGATTACCATCAATTGAATAAGGTGACTATTAAGAATAATATCCCTTTCCAAGGATTGAAGATTTGTTTGACCAACTTCAGGGTACCACTATTTTCTCTAAGATAGGTTTCAGATCAGGCTATCATCAGTTAAAAGTGAGAGAATATGACATCCTGATGATGGCTTTTCGAACTTGATATGGTCACTTTGAGTTCTTGGGTAATGTCTTTTAGGTTAACAAATGCACCTGCAACTTTTATAGACCTCATGAACAAAGTATTTAGATAGTATATTGACATGTTCATAATTATGTCTATTGATGATATCTTGGTACATTCCAGAGATGAGGAGGAACATATGAATCACCTCAGGATCACTTTGTAGACACTCCGAGACAATGAGTCATATGCAAAGTTTTATAAGTGTGAATTTTAGCTCAAATGTCTGGCTTTCTTAGGTCATGTGATTTCTGGAGATGGAATTCGAGTGGATACTCAAAAGATTAAGGTGGTCAAGAACTGGTCTAGACCAACCTCTCTACTGATATAAGAAGTGTTCAGGGATTAGTTGGTTATTATCGAAGGTTTGTTGAGGGATTTTCTTCCATATCTGCACCCTTGACCAAATTTACTCAGAAAAAGGTCAAGTTTCAATTGTCTAATAAGTGTGAGAGGAGTTTCCAAGAGTTAAAGATGAGGTTAACCACTGCACTAGTGTTGACCTTACCTGATATAATCGATGGATTTGTTTTCCATTGTAATGCTTCAAGAGTAGCATTAGGATATGTGTTGATACAGAAGGAAAATATTATTGCCTACGCTTCTAGACAACTTAAGGTGCACAAGAAAAATTATCCCACTCATGTCTTGGAAATAGCAGCAGTGGTGTTTTCTTTCAAACTATGGTGCCACTATTTATATGGAGCACATGTTCATGTATTCATAGACCACAAGAGCATGCAATATGTCTTCACCCAGAAAGAGATTAACTTGAGGCATAGGAGATGGCTTGAGTTTCTTAATGTCACGACCCAAGCCTAGGGCCTAGACGTGACACGGTCCAAAGGAAACCCAAAGGGACCCCAAGCAACCCTCTTAGGACAATGTTGGACATCCTTGGTTGCGGAAGCAATGGATACAACATAAAAGAGTAAGAATAGGGGGAAATAGGACTAATGGAAAAGCTTGCAAAATATTATAATCAAGAGACAAAAGGCAAGCTCATATCATAGACATCAAAAATAATAAAATCAAAGCCTTCAACATAGATACATAACATGTCCAACAAACACCTCTAATATATAGATAAGATTGGGGTCCAAGACAAAGTAACCAGGTTCACCCTCATAGTCAAAATAGAAAATAAAGAAGAATGTCTCAATATATATTAGGAGAAACATAGAATAAGGTCCCCAAAGTAGAGGACTCACTAACTAGCTTGAATAGCACCGAACTAGCCACGAGGGGGAGGATGATCAACTTGGGCACTGATTCCTACATGTTAACATCATGTAGGAATAGAGTATATGTTAGCACATATGAATGAACTAAGTATGTAGGATGCAATACAAACAAGAATTGAGCATCATAAATAAAATGCATAACAATAGGTAATAGGAATACTATAACAATATGGCATGTATGGTAAATGCATAAGTAAAACATGCTTAAGTAACTCATGCTCCTATAGAATACCATATATGCAGAAGAGATCAAGCTAGACTTCCAAATATACAATCCTTTGGTAAGTTAGTGATGATGATGCCCCATCTCTTAGGTGGATGAGTTCGAACCCTCATCTAGGTTGGTGATAATGCCATCCAATCATTGAGATGGATAAGTACAAACCCTTCCCTAGGTTGATGAGTACAAAACCCCATCTAGGTTAGTGATTATGCTGCCCCATCACTAGGTGGAGAAGTACAAACCCTTTCCTAGGTTAATGAGTATGAACCCTCATCTAGGTTATTCGGGTTCTTAGTCCCCTCGGATTGGGCATGATCTAATGCAATAATTTATATAGAATATATCATATACATAAGCTTATTTCATCATCATATAGTCATTCATATCATATTTTATGCTTTAGACCTTCAACTCCTCAAGAAACTACATCTGGACATTTTATCAAATATTTAGAAGGTGTGTAATGCTAGTGTAAAACCATGAAATATAGAGATGAAATCATGAAAGAAAATTTATTGTAAAACCATCACTCAATACGTTGCAACACTCTCTAGAAATATACATCAAAACCCATCATATAATCTTACAACAGGTCAAAGATTTATGGCTCAAAACATAGCAAAACAATCATAACTTTACATATCTTTAACATAGTGTGCAGTGAATTTCATAATAAGCAAGATCCATTTGTAAATTTACTTTAAATCCTGCAATTTGAGTAAAAGGAGGCTTGGGTATCATGGGTGAAAACAAAGCCACATACCTTAGCTTGGATATGAACTTGGTGAAGATTGAAGATGGAGACTTGAATCTTGAAGAAGAACATTAAAGGAGAACCTTAGCTTGGGATGAGGCTTTGGGACTTGAGTTTAGGGAGTGAAAATATGACTAAGTGTTTGAGTAAATATTGTAAAATGTTTAGGATGATATGAGGGTGAAATTTGACTAAGTATAGGTAAAAACAAATTAGGGAACACTTAGGCCTAAGACTTATAAGTCTTGGACTAAACAGAAAAAAATAGTGTCAAATTAACCCAAAGGCGCATTGCGGAGGCGACGCGAAAACCTCTCTGGAAATCGATATTTGCAAATTTCATGATTGCTAATCTTTCACTCTTAAATCAGGGTTAGACCCTTTTTCAACTAATTTTGACACCCTGAACCAAAATAGGAAGTTGGATTATCGAAATAGAAAATAGATTTTGAGATATATGGAATTTAAAATTTTTGGGCATCTAGAGGAACATTTTTGGCACTTTTTGGGGTTGTTTCACTTAAGGACTATGACATAAGAATCTTCTACCATCTAATAAAGTTAATATGGTTATTGATGATCTTAGCAGGTCATCCATCGGAAGCACCGCCTATGTGGAGGAGGAGAAGAGAAAGTTAGCCAAAGTGGTTCATAGAATGGCACGATTGGAAGTCCAGTTGGATAAATCAGGCAAAGGAGGAGTTCTTGTGCATAATGGATCTGCATCATCTCTAGTAGTAGAGGCGAAGGAGAAATAAGATTAAGACCCTGTCTTATTACAGTTGAAGGAGGATATGCATAAGCAAAAAGAAATGGCTTTCGCCAAAGGGGTAGATGGGGTATTGAGGTATCAAGGCAGATTATTTGTTCCCAATATTGATAGTGTTAGAGAGAGGATCATGGCAGAGGCTCATAGTTCTAGATATTCCATCCATCCAAGGATGACTAAGATGTACCATAACTTGAGAGAGTCTACTGGTGGAGTGGAATGACGAGAGATACTACTGAGTTCATTTCCAAGTGTCCGAATTGCTAACAAGTAAAGGTTGAGCACCAAAGGCCATGTGGATTGGCTCAGTACTTTGAGATACTATAATGGAAGTGGGGGACCATTAATATGGAATTTTTCACTGGTTTGCTGAGGTTTTGCAGACAGGATGATTTGATTTGGGTAATAATTGATCGAATGACTAAGTCTACGCACTTCTAAGTAATCAATATGACTAACACCGCAGAGGATTTTGCCCGAATCTATGTAAGTGAGATTGTTAGATTGCATGGGGCCCTTTTTCCATCATCTCCGATAGAAAAGCTCAATTCACTACCTAGTTTTAGAGATCATTTCAGAAGGGTTTGGGTACAAAGGTGTATCTTACCACTACTTTTCACCCATAAACTGATGGCCAGGAAAAGCGCACCATTTAGACCATCGAGGATATGTTAAGGGCCTATACTATTACTTTAAGGGCAGTTGGGATGACCACTTTCCTTTGATAGAGTTTGCTTTCAACAACATTTTCCATTCAAGCACTCAAATGGCTACATATGAGGCACTTTATGGAAGCAGGTGTAGGTCACCGTTTGGCTGGTTTGAGACAGGTGAAATGGGGTTGATTGGACCATACTTGGTCCATCGCGCTATGGAGAAGGTGAAGATCATTCGATAAAGATTGAGGACTGCACAGAGTCAACAAAAATCCTATACCGGTGTTAGAAGAAGGGACTTAGAGTTTGACGTTAATGATTGGGTGTATTTGAAAGTGTCACTCATGAAGGGTATAATGAGATTTGGAAAGAAAGGGATATTCAGTCCAAGGTACATTGGCACTTATCAAATTATAAAGAGAGTGGGTAATATGGCTTATGAATTTGACCTACCCCAGAGTTAGAGGTTAGCCACCCAATCTTCCATATTTCCATGCTCAAGAACTGTTTGGGAGATCCATAATTGGTAGTGCCTGTCGAGAGTATTAGAGTGAAAGATAGTCTAAGTTATGAGGAGGTTCCCATTCAAATCCTTGATTGCTAGGTTTATAAGTTGAGGACCAAAGAGGTGGCGCCTATCAAAGTATTGTGGAGAAATCAATTGGTAGAAGAAGCTATTTGGAAGGTGGAAGAGGACATGAAGGCCAACTATCCTCATTTATTCCTTCCTACTCGATGATGAGAGAGTTGATGGTAATGAATTCCCTCTATATTCTTAAATTTCCATTCCTTGAGTTATTCTTTTATTCTGCATATGTTAGATGATAGAGTTCTAGAGTCCAAGTGAGGATTAATATTATTTGTTCACTGCTTGATTGTTTTACTTGCTAAATTTCTTGAATGGTTGATTGCATGAGTGAATTGAGAGCTCGTTGATTGTTAGAGCTCATAAGGAGATTCGTGCCTCGACCTAAATCCTTAGTTTTCTCTTCATTCAAGGATAAATGATCCTAAAGGGAGATAATGTAATACCCCCCCCCCCCTAATTCGTTCTACCTGATTTGGAGTAAAAGTATAGGAGATATTGAGAAAAATCTAAGAAAAAGCAGTAGAAACAGGTTTATGAGAGCCTTTATGACTCGTATTCAACTTTACGACTCATAGAGGGTATTTCGTAGTAAATTCCAGTAACTCAAAGTTTAAGGACCCTTCATTTAATGAGAGGAGTTTATGACTCATACAGTATTTTACGACTTGTAGAGAGGGGTTTGTGGAAAATTCCAATGAAGTCCAATTTCAGATTCCCTTGTTCACAAAAGGTCATCTACGACTCGTAGATTAATCTATGACTCGTAGAAGGACGTCGAGTGCAAATCTCTAGAAACTAAGAATTTTAGGTCCTTTACTTATGAGAGGCTATCTACGACTTATTGAGTGATCTATGACTCTTAGATGAGGTCTCATAGACCCCAGCGATAGTTTTAATGAAGGATATTTTTTCCACTCCGTTTCCATTTAAATAAATGCTTGGTCGTTTTAGGCATGAATAAGGTTTTAAAACAAATCCAAAGTGTACTATTTCTCATTCTCCACTCTTGGGTTTTCTTGAGAGCAAGAGGAGAGGAGAAGATTTAGGGTTTTCAATTCAAGAACAAGGATTGATTGAGGTTCTATTGTTTCTTCTATTCTCAGGTATGTAAAGCTTATCAAAGTGTCAAATACCTTTCTTCACATGTCGCCTTCATCATCTTGAGTCAAAATTTGAAAAAGAGTTGAGATTTTGAGAAATTCTACTACCCTAAACTTAAATCTTTGCTTTTATCATGAGGACCTATTTTACTACATAAGATTATTATTGTATTGCATGATCATCGATATGAGGCTTACACATGTATTTACACTTGGTAGCTTGAATCGTAATTTTTATGATTTTATGAAATTTCATGCATATTAATGAGTTGAGGTTGACGTCGAGTACATGAGTTGAGTAACTTGAGCATGATTGAGTAAGAAGAGCATGTTGCATTGTGTCACATAGATTGTTATACATGAATATCTTGCTTGCATTACATGATGAGTTAATTGAATCAATCTAAATGGCCGTTTGAGTTTGAGTTGAGTTTGATTATTTGCACTGATTGATTGACTGATTAGAAACAGAGTTGAGCTGAGTATTGAGATTTGAATTGATTGATTGAGCATCGAGGTTTGAGTTGACTGATTGATTATTGAGGATTGAGTTGATTGATGAGTTAGGCATGTTTTAGCCTTGGGAGGAGTATTAAGCAACAACGAGGAGCGAGTATATATCTACTTTAAGCCACAGAACTACATTGCCAGCATAGGATAGTTGTTACAGCTCATTCTAATGACTCTTATCTCGCAAGTGGATAATTACCTAGGATCCACGAGAGAGTTGATCACTCTTTTCCTTGACAAGTTAAGAGTGGGCATGGCAATGACGTCAAATTTGTTGTGCATCACCTAATTAAAGGTGGTGGGATTGGATGTCGGTTAAGATAATCTCCCAAGAAACATTGATTGAGTATCACATTTTTTTCAAAATGAGTCTAATCTTACCGAGTTACTTCTAAAAAGCATGATTTACTACAAACTTGCATATACTGAGCTGAGCATGAGTTATTGAGTCGAGATGAGTGAGTTGAGCCTTGCTTTTCTTGAGCTATTTTATATTCTAGTATATTCCATGTGCTAATGTCCATTTGGGCCTACATCTTTTAATAATGCAGATACATGTGATAGCGGACTTCAGCCTGCACATCGTTGTGATCCATAGATCAGTACATTTCTAGAGTTGATGAGCTCCTCCTTGCATTTTGGAGGAGCCTTTTTTATTTCCATATCTTTATTTGAGTACCTATTTCTTTTGATTAAGGTGCCCATGGCCTATCATGACACCATCGAGACTTGTTGAGTAGAGGCTTTATAGATACTGAGCAAAGGATTGTCGAGTTTTTTGTATTCTAAACTTCTTTACTACATACTATGAGTAGTTGAGTTGCATTTTGTTTCATATAATGCCTTCCTATTTGAGTTATTCTATCTTGTTAAGTTGGTGTGACGATGAGGCCAAGTGATTCTCTTGGAGAATCAGCAATGGTTCTTCAAGTGATAGCTATGCCAAGAGTACCCTCTCGAACCATGATAATGGAAATCATCCACACAAACATGCATAGCTCGATCTACAATGAAAGCTGAGTTTATAGCCTTAGATAACACTAGTGAAGAAGTTTAATGGCTTCAAAATTTTCTTAGAAGACATTTCATTTTGGCCCAAACCAATGGATCCTATATCCGTACATATGATAGTTAGGCCACCATAGAAAGAGTTGGAGCATTATGTATAATGGTAAGTCTCATCACATACGTCGAAGACACAATACTGTTAGAAAACTACTCTCTAGCGAAATTGTCATAATTGACTATATAAAGTCAAAGGATAATGTGATACTTACAAATGGCCTAACTAAAGAGAGAGTTGAGAGATTATCTAAGAGAATGGGACTCTGGCCGAGAACAAATCATCATGGTGGTAACTCTACCTAGAAGACTAGAGATCCCAAGATCTAGGTTTATGGAGATCAAACAAAGTCATTGATGACAGTTCAACATTATCAAAACTATGATAAGGTCCATTCTCATGATAAGACAATGTTCAGAAACAAGGATAAGGTATTATGACCTTTTAAGGATTTCTAAATTTGATACAGGGTATATCAAATAGTATTTCTATGAAATAACACATTTAGAAATCACCTATGTAAGTGTGAAGTGTAAGTCACTTCAAGGAGAATCCAGTAAGGCTAGTTCTCTACACACTTATGAATCATGCAGTGTTCATGGCTGAAACGAATAAAACAATAAGAACTATAGATAGTAAAGGGTTGATTGTGTGACATATGGTTGTCTAGATATTCACCAAAGTTTGCCGGTTCAAAGATATCAAATCTATCGATTGATCGAGTATATCCGACATATTTTCACTATGAACAGTTCAAAGGGAAACCTGTTTATCCAGATGCAACTAATCCTTTCTTGTAAAGTACACACTGTCCGTACTTTTCTTAGAGTCATTTCCCATTCATATGGGAGATTGTTGAGTTTAAAAGGTGTGAATGACAAATGAAGAGTTATAACTTTTCTAAAAGAGGTTGTGATCTTCCCAAGTGGTTGTGACCTTTCCAATAAGGCATAATAAATACCTTTTGTTCTCTATATATAGAGAATTTTTCTATCATTTCAAAAAGAATTTTTTCTGACTTCTTCTTCTTCTACACAAACAAATTCTAGTGTGCTTTACTGCTATTAAGTGATTCGCTAACACCATGATTTTAAGTACTAATACACCAGTGAATAAAATTGTTCTATCCTGGGAGGATATATTTCATTAATCTCGGGTACTTGACGGGAATAACTCCCCTAGGATATACTATGTATTTAGTGAATTTGATTTTCTTCTTGTCAATTTTATTTTGTGATATTCTTTACAAATTTTGTTTTTATTACTAGTTTTATCCATTAATCTCAGGTACTTGAGGGAAATAATTTCCTTAAGGATATACTATGTATTTAGTGGGTTCAATTTTCTTGTTGTCAATTTTATTTTGTGATTTTATTTATAGATTTTGTTTTCATTACTAGTTTTAGTTTTTGATTTTGAAAATTTGATTAGAATCTTTGTAATATTGTTTTCACAAAGTTTTGTTCTACAAAAATTTTATTTAATGAAAAAGTTTTTTTTTTATAAAAGTCTTTATTTTAAATATTTTAGTAATATATATTGAACGACATATTTGATATTGAAATGAAATTGACCTAAATTTAATAGAAAGGAAAATCTTTTCTGCCACAAAATTAGCCCACTATGGCATATGCTTGTGTGTTCACATTATAAGCAGTTCAATTTTTGTGAATTTTACCCTTTTCTTCCAAAATTTAATCTCTCCTATTAATGCAAATATGTGCTCTTTTCCAATACTTTGAAAGTGTTCACATATATCATATTTTCCATAAACATAATCAAAATTGATTTCTCTTTATTGTATAAACATATATAGGGAAAAAATAAATTTGCCACAAAATCTGGCCATCACTATGGCATATGCCTGTTTGTTCACATTATAAGTAGTTAAATTTTTATCAATTTTACCCTTTTCTTCCAAAGTTTAATCTCTCGTGTTAATGCAATTATTATGAGCTCTTTTCTAATACGTTGAAAATGTCCACATTTATCATATTTTCCATAAACATAATCAATATTGCTTTCTCTTTATTGTGTAAGAATATACTTCCTCTGTTTTATTTTAATTAAATTAATATTGCTTTCTCTTTATTGTGTAAGAATATACTTCCTTTGTCTTATTTTAATTAAATTTTTGAAGTAATTCACATATATTAAGAAAAATATTCAAAGATAAAATTTATCTTTATATTTTTCAAGAAAAAATAGCCAAATACCCTCCCAACCTATAGTCAAATTTTCAACTATACACCAATACTTCACGGGGGTCTTATTATCCCCTTATACTATTTTAAAATGGAATTATTTACTCCCTAAATGCTGAGGTAGCAAAGAAAGTGTAGCTCACTCTCTTTGAGAGAGTGAGAGGCAACAAAAATAATTAAAATTTTAATTTTATAAATAATTTATTTTGTTTCATATTACTTTTCCATTTCTTTTTAAATTTTTATGTTTCTTTTTATTTTTATTAATTTAATTATTCTTTTTTATCTTCTTCCTCCTCTTTCTTTTCCTCTTTGAGAGGGGAACACCATGGCAGCGCACCTTCACTATCAAGTCTCCGCCCTAATCAAACTTTTATCCTCAAATCACACATTTTTCACTAGTTTGAAATTTATTGGTAATTCAAAATCAAAATTGAAATTCAAGAAGATGGAACTATAATGTCAAAATGCAGAAGAATTTATTGGATAACAAATTTATTAATGGAGAAGAATTTATTTTCGAAATCATTAGGTAAAAGACCTATTAATGAAAAAACTCACTTATTATTATGGTTATTTGCACCAATCGAACTTCTTTGCTAACATTGTTAAATTAAAATCTAAATCTAAATCAATGCTATGAACGGAAGCAAAAGCAATTCCGACAATAAAATTTCATGCCATCACCTCGATGAAACATATTTTCGATCCAACATTGAAAGACAAGATTGAAGCTTCTATTGGAAAAAATCTTTTTGATTATAGTTGCAACTTGGGTTTCTTGACTAAAAGCTAAAAGTGGGTATTAGAATTTGAGATTTCGCAAGGAAAACTTATCTTTAGATCCACAAAGAAGGGTGAGTGTGATGGACATGGAGGTAGATTGGAGGAGATGAAACATCTGGAAACAATGGAGGAAAATTAGTATGATTCAGGAAGATAATTGAATGGTGAAAGAAAAAATGCTTCAATGGATTTTGATGATGAATTTTTAAAATTTTTATTTTATTATTTGAATAAATGGCACGTACATCACACTGTGCCACAAAGATTTGGGGGTGACGTTTTGAGGATGTGAATCTTCTTGTTTAAAATACATCAGGGGATAATAGGACCCTCGTGAAGTATTGGTATGTAGCTGAAAATTTGACTATAGGTTGGGGCCTTATTTGACTATTTTCTCTATTTTTCACTATTGCTCTTTGTAAATCATAAATATATAGTGTAATTTATCTCTTAGAAAATATGAAAGTTCAATAAATGAAAGGGCAAATGTGTAAAAAGTTTCAAACATTCACGTTGAACTTTAAACAATTCAAATATTTTGAACATTAAAAAAAGACTCAAAAATTCAATTAATTTGAGATGAAGGAATTATTATACACAATTCACACAAAGATAACTAATTTTATATAATTGCAAAAAACAATACATCAATTTAAATGACACATAAATATTTTATTTTTTTTCTCCGATTTGTTTATAGGGTGGACATTGATCAATTCAATTATTTATTTAGTTCAGTTCAGTTAATCATTATTATTTAAGTTTAAAATTTTACTTTTACTTTATATTATTTATCTTCTTATTAATTATAATTTTCTACTTCAGGTATTTTTATTTAATTATTTATAATTTTTATTTTGTATATTTTTTTTATTTTGCGTAATTGCGCTGCTATTTTAACTTTTGAATTAAAGTAGAATTTCAGTTTTAAAGGAAGTTATACTCATGTTTCTTTTTCTTTTGAATTATATTAATTAATATATGAGGCAATGCATTTTGTGTTATGTTAGAAATTGACATAAGGTCCTTGTGAATGGGCAAAGACAAATGATCTTATTTTACGAGGGTAGATACAATTGCTTTTATTACTGATTAAAAAGACACCAAATTCTCATTTAGATTCTTCAATTATTATTCATTTTTTAATATAAAAAAAGTATGTTATATTTTTTATTTTAATTTATTAATTTGGTATCTCACATAGGTCATTCATTTTTTAGTTAGAAATGGTAATACTTCTTTTGTCAAATATTTGCGTAATCTTACTGCATTAGGATAACAATATACCTAATGTGATCCAAAAATGATGTATGATATTGTATTAGTGATGTGATTTTAAATATTTTTTCAAATATATATTCCATGACTTCTCTTACATAATGTGTACTTTAATTTTTTATAATTACTCAAATTTAAAAAAGATTTATTTTTAGACTATATATCAACTATTTTTATACTATATGTTACGAGTATATATTTATGTTGAGACACAAAGTCCCACATTGGTGGTTAATGAGATGGGTGGTCTCCTTATAAGATTTAGGCAATCCTCCTTCCTTTTAGCTAGCTTTTGGGGGGTATCTTAGGACTAACTCACACCCCAAAAACTAGCTCAAAGGAAAGAGGATTGCCTAAACCTTATAAGGACACCACTCATCCATTAACCACCAATATGAGACGTTGTGTCTCAATAGTTTATTTACTTTTTTTAAAGAAATAATACGTATCATAAATGCCTAATTTCAATTTTTATAAAGGTAAATGATTATTTGTTAGACCCCGTAATTAACTAAATGGAGGTCAATTGCTCATTCGGGAAAATTATTGTGATTGAGGTGGATTTTAAA
>JAOTQJ010000099.1:5050139-5063278 GCA_025642045.1 Solanum sejunctum | reverse complement strand
TTAATCACCTCATTTCTTATAATATTAAAATATTTCAAGTATCACACATAGGAGAAAGGATATTTTGAGAATTCTACGAGAATTACAAAGTTTTGAAAATTCACTTACCTTAGTCAAATCACGGTCAATCTAACTCTTTGGCCTTTCCTTTTTGAATGGAATTCGTGGCACCACGATCTAGTCAAATAAATTATCACCATAAGATTTCAAAACTCATGAAACTCATATTACTATATGTCTAGACTAGATCCAAGGATCAACCAATTTTGTTATTAATTTCCAAAATTTCAAGTCTAGAATTTAATCTTGAATCCTTCAAATAATATAATTCTAATGATATTTCTGAACAAGAATTGAATATATGAAGATTTTTACCTGAAGCACTTGATTTCTCTTCAACTAAAAAAAAACTCTCAAACTTATTAATCACTCTATTATTTTTCTGTTGATTTTTGCCTTCTTTGTGTGTAAATGACCAAAATGCTCAGAATATATATAGACAAGTATTGCTCAAAGTGGAGACAAAGAAATTAAGTGAAACTTGGATGGCACGATTTGCTATTACATTCTGTCTACCCATTTAGTATTAAAGAATTACTCATAATGGGAGAAATGATTACAATCATCTCAAATAAACAATTATGGTTCCTCCACTTCACATTTCTTTTCTCTTTGGATAGAATCTTTACCTCAATTATCAGTGATTATTGTAATAATAGTATCCCCATTATTACCACGAATGAATATTAACGGAACATGCATTATCAAAATTAAACAATGGTAGGGACTTTCCACTACAGCTTGTACCCTAAATATCTAATTTTTTCTATTAATATAACAATAATAATAATCATAATAAAGAAGTAAGGAAAGACATTTTAAGAAAATAATAGGATCAATTCTCAAAATATCTAATGGGTCCTTACATTATTCACTACTAAAAATTATGTTCGTCTTCAAACATAAATTAAAAGGGAGTACCTGAAGTTTTAAAAAGATGAGGATGTATAGCACGCTTTTCTGACTCCGTCTCTCAAGTCACCTCTCTAACTGGATGATCCTTCCATTGTACCTCACGGAAGCAATCTCTTTGTTTCTAAGCTTGCGAACCTGTCTATCCAAAATAGCAATAGGCTCTTCCTCAAATGACAAGTTTGGATTCAATGCCACCGAATCGAATGAGATTATATGAGACTCATCGGGCACATACTTTCGGAGCATAGAGACATAAAACATAAGATGTATAGATGAAAAGCTAGGTGGCAAGGTAAGTTTGTAGGCCACCTCTCCAACTCGCTCTAAGATCTCAAATGGGCTAATGAATCGAGGTCTAAGCTTTTCCTTTTTATCGAATTGCATAACACCCTTCATAGGTAACACTCTAAGCCAAACATGATCACCTACCATAAACTCCAGGGCTCGAACCCTCCTATCTGCATAACTCTTTTGTCGACTCTAAGCAGCCAACGACCTATCCTGAATCATACGGACCTTTTCCATAGTATCCCTAAGACAGTCTACATCTAATGAGTCCATCTTGGCGAAACTGAACCAACCAATAGGAGATCTACATCATCTACCATACAATGCCTTGAATGCAGCCATCCAAATACTAGAGTGATAAATATTATTGTAGGCGAGCTCTGCTAAGGGCAAGTGTTGGTCTCAACGGGTACCAAAATCAATCACATACGCTCGCAGCATATCCGCTAACACCTGAATAGTTGCTCAAACTGTCCATCTGTCTGAGGGTGAAATGATGAGCTCATATCCAGCTGAGTACCTAGACCATGCTACAAGGCCCTCCAAAAATGTGAAGTGAAGAGTGAACCCCAATCAGAAATGATAGAAATGGGATACCATGCAATCTAACTATCTGACTGATGTAAAACTCAGCTAACTTCTCTGTTGTATACTTGAACTTGACCGAAATGAAATGGGCAAACTTAGTCAATCGATCCACAACTACACAGATAAAGTTATAACTTCCCACAGTAGTGGGCAAACCCACCACAAAATTCATAGTGATTTGCTTCCACTTCCATGTAGGAATAGGCATCCTCTGAAACTTACCTCTAGGCCACTGGTGCTCACACTTAACCTGCTGACAAGTCAAACACTTAGCCACAAACTTTGAAATATCATTCTTCATACCACACCACCAATAGTGCTGACTCAGGTTATGATACATCTTTGCTGCTCCTGGATGAATGGAATAACTAGTATAGTGAGCCTCCTCCAGAATCAATCTAATCAAATCACCTACTTTAGGCACACAGACTCGACCTCCAATCCTTAAAACACCATCAGGATTAAGTACTACTTCCTTAGCCTCTCCTCTGGTCACTTTGTCTCCGATAAGGCATAACTTCTCATCCTCAAACTGACGCTCTCGAATTTGGTTCATCAAGGAAGAATGAGTCTCAAGAAAAGCAAGTACACCACCCTTATCAGAAAGCTGTAACCTGACTAGGCCATTAGCTAGACGCTGAATATCCCTGGCCAAAGGTTGCCCTCCACTCGAATGGTGGCTAGACTCCCTATGCTAAAAGTCTTTCTACTCAAGGAATCAACCACAATATTTGCCTTCCCCAGATGATATCGGATAGTTAAATTATAGTCCTTTAGTAACTCCATCCACCTACGCTGCCTCAAGTTTAGATCCTTTTGACTAAAAATATACTAAAGACTCCTATCATCAGCGAAGACCTTGCAATATACACCATATAAATAGTGACGCCACAGCTTAAGCACAAAAATACAACTGCTAACTCTAAGTCATGACTAAGGTAGTTTTGGTCATGAACCTTCAACTATCTAGACACATAGGCAACAACTTTTCCTTTTTACATCAATACACCACCTAATCCAACTCTGAAGCATCACAATACACCGTGACGTCCACACCTACCTCAGGTAGCGTCAAAATGGGAGCTGAAGTCAACAAAGTTTTGAGCTTTTGGAAGCTTGCCTCGCACTCATCGATCTAATAAAAGGATACATTCTTTAGAGTTAATCTAGTCAGTGTGGCTGCAATGGAAGAAAAATCCTGAATAAACCGCCTATAATACCCTGCTAACCCCACAAAACTACGAATCTCATTAGCTGAAGTTGGCCTCGACCAAACTTTAACTGCCTCAACATTAGCCGAATCTACTATGATCCCCTCTTTAGATACACATGCCCTAAGAACACCACTGAAACAAACCAAAACTCACACTTGGAGAATTTTGTATATAATTTTTCCTCCCTCAACCTTCGTAACACCATCCTCAAGTGACTAACATGATCAACCTCAGTCTAGGAATACACTAAGATATCATCGATGAATACTATAATAAAAAAATCTAAGTACAGATGGAACACCCTATTCATCAACTCCATGAATGTTGCAAGGGCGTTAGTCAACCCAAAGGTCATCACCAAAAATTCATAGTGGCCATAATGAGTTCTAAAAGTTGTCTTAGGAATATCTGATGCCCTAATCCTCAACTGATGATAATAATACCTTAAGTCAATCTAAGAAAATACAACCACTCCCTAAAGCTGATCAAATAAGTCATCAACACAGGGAAGAGGATATTTATTCTTGACAGTCACTTTGTTCAACTGCCTATAATCAATACACATCTTCATCGACCCATCTTTCTTTTTCACAAATAAGACTGGAGCACCCCAAGGTGACACGCTAGGGCGAATAAATCCTTTACTTAACAAGTCTTGGAGCTGCTACTTCAATTCTTTCAATTCAGCTGGAGCCATCCTGTACAAAGGAATGGAGATGGGCTTAGTGCCTGGCTCTTGGTCAATGGGAAAGTCAATATCCCTATCGGGTGGAACACCTGGAAGGTCAGTGGAAAACACATCGACAAACTCCTGAACCACAGGGATAGACTCTATAGAAAGTGGTTCAATACTGGTATCTCGAATGAAACCCAAGTAGGACAAACACACCTTATCAATCAATTTGTGAGCATAAATGTAAGAGATAACTTTACTAGGATAAGAATCACTATCACCCTTCCACTCAATCTTTGGTACATCGGGCATGGCTAGGGTTACAATTTTTGTGTAGTAGTCAAGGATAGCCTGATAGGGAGAAAGCCAATCCATCCCCAAGATAACATCAAAATCTACCATATCCAGAATATTCATATCTACCCAAGTATCATACCCAGACAAAGAAATAAGACAGGATTAATATACTCAATCCACCACTAAAGGTTTACCTACTGGTGTAGAAATATGCATGGGCATGGACATCCGATCACATAATAACTCAAACCCAGATGAAAAGTATTTAGACACATAAGATTAGGTAGATCCAGGATCAAATAACACAGATTCAGGCCGATGAAAGACTGGAACAATACCTGTAATAACTGCATCTGAGGCCTCTACCTCGGGTCTTCCAGGAAACGCATAGCACTGAGCTTCTCTCGCACCCCCAATTTGAGCTACACCTCGATCTCCACCCTATGGAACCAAAGTACCACTGTCTGGAGTCATGCCACCTCTATCACTTTGACCTCTGCCCCAACCTCTAGCCAGTGGAGCCGAATCTCTAACTGGAGCTGCCGAATTAGTACGATGGGGTCCTTAATGAGTCTGAAAGAGGCACTATCAAATTAAATGTCCTGAATCCCCACACCCAAATCAAAACCTTGGTGTAGAAGATTGTTGTCCACTGATAGAACTACTATGACCATCGCAGGTAGAACTCTAGGACCCATAATATGTCTAACTACCCTCAGAAGCAGGTAATAACGCATGAACTAGTCCTTGACGCTGGAGAGACACCCCCTTTATAAAACCCTCTACCTCCAGATGAGGTACAAAAAACTAACTTGTAGTACTAGCCTTCATACGATCTCCGAACTCTTCTTGAACTAGCAACTCTACCTCCTTGGCAGTGTTCACAATAGACTGGAAAAAATCCCTCTCACGAGATACGCTGAATACATAGGATCTAATCGAGAAGTTCAACCCCTCACAAATCTATGGACTCTCTCCCCTTCATTTGAAATCATAGTTAAGGCATGTCGGGATAACTGACAAAAATGAGCTTCATACTCGGTAACAGTCATACCTCCTTGCCTTAAGTCCTCAAATCTTAATCGTCTATTTTCTCGCACACTCCAAGGAATGAAGCGCTCCTTGAAAGCATTAGAGAACGCACCCCAATCCACTGGAGGGGATCCAGCTGGTATAGATGCTATATAAGTCCTCTACCACTACCTGGCTGGTCCATGGAGCTAAAGTGCCATAAAACGAACACCATGCTAGTTAACCAACCCTATTGCATCTAGCATTTCATGGCACAAAGTCAGAAATTCATGAGCGTCCTCGTTCTTACCACCCTAAAATTGAGGTGGTCTCATCTTTTGAGATCTTTCATAATTAAGCTGATCATCTACAACTAGGACTGCCTCCGGAGAGATTTGTACCCCATTAATTCGTGCAGGGACCACTAAGGGCTGCCCCACCTGATCCTGATGAACTACAATCTGATACTGCCCTGAAGTCTGTTCTTCCACTCTCGGTTGGGAAATTCCCTGCGTCCCTATTATACCGCCCCCTGAGTAAGGTTTTCGAGCATACCCATCATCCTCAACAGAGTGTCCTGAAGTAAAGGTGTAGTTGTGGGCTTTGGAACGGCCTAATCCTCATTAACCTTTATTTGCGACTCTAGAGAAGCCTCTTTATCCTGCCCTCTAACTGGTGCTACTCATTGGGCATGCCCTCTCACTGACGCCACTCCACGAGCATGACTTCTAGCTCGACCCCTCTCTCTACCTTTAACTAGGGTCTCAGCATTTGTCTCGGCAGTAGCCTCACCTCTACCAGCAGTAGTAGTAGCTCTAATCCTTGCCATCTGTCAAGAGAACATAGGCATCACTCATAACTACGCACAATGAGAGAGAATGCATAAAATGAAGTTTCCTAACAGTCTTCATAGCCTCTCCAAGATAAGTACAGATGTCTCTGTATCAATCCTCGAGACACTATTTAGACTTGGCTTGTACACACATGAGACCTATGAACCTAGGGCTCTGATACCAACTATCATGATCCAAAAATTGGCATGATGGTACTTGTTCAATCCCACCAGAACAAGTCAGCCTTAACTCAAAGGGATAATAAACATATCGCGCAGAAGTAATTAACTAGAGTAGATAACTAAAGCTGAGAATTTTCATAAACTTATATACCACTCAAGGATTGGTTGTCACGCGTACAAGCCACTAACAATACAAAAAATCAAAGAAATACAAGTCCAAATTATCCTTCTTCTTGAATAGAACAAGTACAGAAGAAATAAGAACAAGAGAGTCAGCCAGATGTCAACAACTACCTCTCTATGTCTCCTGGGAAGCCTCGGAGGATCAAGAAAAATACTATTCATTGTTCGGCTCATAACCTACACAAGTGTAGAAGCAAAGGGTGAGTACCAAAACAAAACAAACTCCTTTCGTCCCAATCAATCTCCATGGCTACACCTTGCACAGAAAGTTATTCCAACCCAGCAATACATAATACATAATAAAGATAGTATTTCACCATACCACAATTCCAAAGCACAAGCTAAAATGATAGCACAATCAATCATAAGAACAATATCATGCTATGCAATAATATGTAAGGATGAAATGCAATGCTTATGCAATAATCGTTGGCAAAGACCTCGGTATTATAACATCACTGAAAATATCTTAACATCACATGATCGCCGGTAAAGACCTCGGCATCAAACTATCATCATAAATTCGCTGGCAAAGACCTTGGCATCACAATATCATCATAAAGTTTTCAACATCGTAATTTCGCTGGCAAAGACCTCGGCATCACAATATCTCGATCGGTAAAGACTTTAGTCCTAATATTTTCCATCTCACTCATATCAATATCCAAAATCAATGCAAATTTGCATGTCATGGAATAAATGAACATGCTATGAATTCCAAAAACATATCCACCCATAATTACCATCCACAATAATATATATATCAAAAATATAGAATTATCATCACTTAACCACACTTTTCAATTCAAAATACCATAATAACACACCAACTCGCATTTACATTTTTAATCACCTCATTTCTTATAATATTAAAATATTTCAAGTATCACACATAGGAGAAAGGATATTTTGAGAATTCTACGAGAATTACAAAGTTTTGAAAATTCACTTACCTTAGTCAAATCACGGTCAATCTAACTCTTTGGCCTTTCCTTTTTGAATGGAATCTGTGGCACCACGATCTAGTCAAATAAATTATCACCATAAGATTTCAAAACTCACGAAACTCATATTACTATATGTCGAGACTAGACCCAAGGATCAACCAATTTTTTTATTAATTTTCAAAATTTCAAGTTTAGAATTTAATCTTAAATCCTTCAAATAATATAATTCTAATGATATTTCTGAACAAGAATTGAATATATGAAGATTTTTACCAGAAGCACTTATTTCTCTTCAACTAAAAAAAACTCCCAAACTTATTAATCACTTTATTATTTTTCTGTTGATTTTTGCCTTCTCTACGTGTAAATGAGCAAAATGCTCAGAATATATATAGGCAAGTATTGTTCAAAATGGAGAAAAAAAATTAAGTAGAACTTGGATGACACGATTTACCATTACTTTCTGTCTACTCATTTAGTATTAAAGAAATACTCACAGTGGGAGAAATGATTACAATCATCCCAGACAAACAATTATGGTTCCTCCACTTCATATTTCTTTTCTCTTTGGATAGAATCTTTACCTCAATTATCAGTGATTATTGTAATAATAGTATGCCCATTATTATTACAAATGGATATTAATGGAGCATGCATTATCAAGATTAAATAATGGTAGGGACTTTCCACTATAGCTTGTACATTAAATATCTAATTTTTTTCTATTAATATAATAATAATAATGATAATAATAATAATAATAATAAAGAAGAAGAAGTAAGGAAGGACATTTTAAGAAAATAATAGGACCGATTCTCAAAATAAGTAACGGGTCCTTACAATTATCAATTTAAAGAATCAAGAAACAATTAATCACTTTTTTCAATTCTACCTTCAGTAATTACTACTCTTAAATGTGAAAATTGTATTTATTATAGTGCAATTTTTAAAAAAATACAATATTTATTAGGATTATTTTAGTCAAATTACATATCTTATTAATTTTTTTTAAAATGATATGTCAATTCTTATCTGATAATTAAATTGAGACGTAGAAAAGAGTAAAGTTGTTTGTTATAAAAATAAATAAATTATTCATTACATTAAATAACACTTTCATTTTCAATTACTGAACTAGTCTTACACATTCTAGGTCATACGTAAACTTGAACACTTCATGTATATTTTTCATTTTTATTTCTAAAAAAGCTGACAGTTTTTAGAAGAATTCCAAGGGCAAAAGTATCAAAATTTCACAGTGAACTCTTTTTTTTTTTTAAAAAAGAAAATTACATTGTAAAGTCTAAACTATAATCAATTAAATGATAGGAAATTTGAATGCCATCACTAGAGTTTGGGGAGTTGATATTTCAGTTTGAATCGGTTATTGGTTAAAATTATAATCAAATCAATTTATTCTATCTTTAAATTTCTAAAATCAAATCAAACCAAACCAAATAAATAAGTGCCTATTTAGTTATGGTAAATTAGGTTCATTTTATTTTTTAAAATTTTTTCGGTTTAAAAGTAGTAAGTTTGTTGAGAACATACATATATGTAGAATAGTATTAGAGCTATTATTACACAACTAAAGTGATTTAATTACACAATACTAAAATTATCATAAACGAACAAAGTGATTTAATTAAGCAATATTAAAGTTATTATACACCAAAGATCAAATCTTTATATAAAAAAAAATCTCAAGCTCAACTATCAAATAATTCTCCAAGGAAGGGGGTACAAGAAAAATATATACCAAAATCCTAATAATCGAAATTTTTAAATATAAATAATAATGTTAAAGATGTAAGTTAATTAAAATCTAACAAAATATTTATATATTATTTATAAATAATTATAAAATTTATAGATATATAATTTTTCGATTTGTTTGATTATTTCTGCGATTTCTTTAAGTAAAACCAAAATAAAATTAAATAATATTAATTTTTAAAATTTAAAAACCAAATTAAATTAAATATTAATTTTTTGATCAATTTAATTTAAATTACAATTTAATTTAATTTTTTAATCATAACAATGAATGGCCCTAGCTAATGTTATAAAATGGGGTTGCCTAGCTAGTACGGGAGTAATTTTTTTTTGTTCTTATTTGAAGGAATGGGGAGGGGATAGGAGGTGTGACCATCGACAAGGGACAAAAGAAAAAGAATCCTAATTCACTTTTTAAAAATTTAAGTGATTTAATTATTATTTTTAAACTTTGATTCTCTCCTTATTTAAAAAAAAAATGATAGATTTTTTTTAATTCATGTGAAAAAGAATGATTCATTTTTTTTAACAATATTTTAATTTTAACTTTTCATACGATATTTTAAAATCAAAAAATTAAAGGATATTTTGATACATTTAATATAACTTTAATTTAAGATCACAAAATAAAAGTTTTCTTTATTCTTTTAAATTCCGTAGTAAGTCAAAGTAAATCATTTTTTTAAACGTATGGAGTATAATTAAATAGCTTGCTTAGTTATTACTATTTTTATTAGGTTTATTAAATTAATTACATACTCCATTTTATTTATTTGTCACGATATTTAAGGAAAAAAAGAAAGTTTTGAAACTAAAGATCTAAAATAGAATTCTTAAGGGTAACAGAGAAATTTCAATAGTATTAAATTATTTGTAGTTATAATAAAATAATATTCTTTTTTAAATAGAAAAAAAATAATACCACATTAATTAGAATCTGCAATTTCTTTTAAGAAATTTGATCATCTAAAAATTTTTTATTAGGATTTTTTGAAAACAATCGCTTTACCTTTATAAGGTAATGATAAGATTTATGTATATTTTACTCTCATCAAATTCTACTTTTGAAATTCCACTAAATTTATTATTGTTGGTGGTGATTATCTAAAAATCTTCACACTATGAATGCAATATATAAAGCTCAAACTCACACAAATAAAAATAGTTCCGTAGTCAATATAGTATGGTTACTCATGTGAGTGATTAAATGATCACATGATAGAGGAGGCAAAGGAGAGTGCTCTTCTGCCATTGTTCCTCTTTCATTATTTTTTTCTATTTCTTAGATCTTGATTTCTTTAACTAGAATTAACAAATTGGAGTCATACTATTCTTGTTAAATATATATATTCAAATTATAAATTCAATACATCCCAAAGAAATTCACATCAAGAAATGGGGAATCTTGATATAAACTCATGTGTTACGTACGTATCCCTTGCCGATATATATTGCAATATTAAAGCTTTATCTTTGTCAATATCTTGGTAAGAGGACCTTAATCCATATTTTTTTAAAAAGATTATAGTATTATGGAAGAACTAAATAAATTGATTTTTACCTAAAACTATTTTATCAAAAGACAGGTTATAAATATTCCATCTTATTTTTCGAGCAGCTTGGAATTACTTCCATTAAGCTTTGAGCACTAATAATAGCTAGTCAAATGAATAGGATCTATTACATACTTTTAAAGGTAAAATATCTTGAGAGAAATAGTTTTATGAATTTATTTTACATCATAACAAATTTGAAGAATTGAAAAAGCTAAATTAAGAAATTTATTGAGACTTAATTAGAAGAAAGGCAGAGCTAGTAAAGGCTCAAAGGTTCATCAGATTCTTTTTTGTTTTTTTATTTTTTTAAGAATTATATTCTTTGTTTTAAAAAGAATAATCTATTTTCTTTTTAGTTTATTAAAAAAATGATCCCTCTTTTTATTGTAAAACTTTAATTTCAACTTTTCACATGTCATTTTTGAAGCAACAAGATTAAAAGACATTTTAATATATTTAACATAACTTTAATTTAGGATCACGAGATTAAAAAATATTCTTTATTTTTTTAAACTCCATACCAACTTAAGTCTGATCATTTCTTTAAATGGAGAAAGTATTTATTCTTTGTGTATAGTTAAAAATATTTTTATGTATTGTTGACACCCAATTTTTATCCTCCACGATATCAAATTGATTATCGAGTCTTATTTTTTGTTTTAACGATTTTTATACCATTATTTTCAAAAAACAAATTAAAAGGCGGGCGCGTGGGTATCACGCGCCCCCAATTCTCATTTATCACCTTCTTCTTCATTTGAAGAACGAAAACCAGAAAAAAAGAAAAACCCAAACCCCTACGCCCCGCCGTCGCCGTCAACCTGCCCTTCGTCTCCCTCATCGCCGTCGTCTCTTTCCTTCATCTTCCTCGCCATTGCCGACCTCTTTCCCATCCCTTTGCCTCTGCTTTTCCTTTTGAACTCAGAAAACTCGACCAACGTTGTTTGTCTCTGACAAACAACGTTCACTTCAGATCGCACCCATAACCCACTACGAGCCTTCTGTCAAAGCTAACAGACGCACCAACCTCACGCGTGCCTGCAAAGTCCAGAAGCCCATACTCCCTTGTCGAATAGAGCCGTTGCTCTATTTTCACCTTTATAATCCCTCTCTTTCTTCGATTTAAGAGAGGAATTCGAAAAACAGAGAGGGAGGCGGCAATCATCAATTCGAGAAAAACCGCAAGAAATTCCTTCGCTATCTGAAAGGTTCGTCGATTGAGGCTATTAAAACCATAATATTTGTTCTTCGAATCAAGGATTTCGAAACAAGCTCTTTGGTGGTGTCGAAATTTATTGTTAAGCTCGTCGTCCCAGTTCGCTACCCCAGAAAAGGTAATACTTCAATCTCACTTTCGATTTGAGTGTTATATATTGTATTTGAATAATGCAAGAATCCTGGAGCTTTATCGTAGTGCTCATGTTCCCATTGATCTTGTTTTGACTGGAGGTATTCTGCTATGCTGAATTTGCTGTTGATTGTGTTGGAATGATCCTCAATCATGTCGGGCTTTATATTTATGCTGGTTGAAGATGTTGTTGTCGTTTTCATTTTACTGTTTTTGTTCAAAATGTGTTGAAGTTAGCATGATGATTCATTGTGCAATAATCTGTGTGGTCTTGTTTCTAGTCTTTTAGATATAATAATTTGGTCATATTATATTGTCGTTATGGTCGTTCTGTCCATTCTGAGTTGTTAAAAGTCATAAACGATATTCTGAGTTGTTCATTCTTTGTTGTTAAGAGTCATAAACAATATTCTGAGCTGTTCGTTCTGAGCTGTTGGTCGAGTGTTGAATTTTAAACTTGGTTGGGGAACTGAGAATATTGTTGCTGTTTGGTAGAGCTGTCTCTTGTTGATTGTTTTGTAATGCTGCTGAGAATATTGTCATTATTCACTGGTTTGCTTAAAAAAGGGAAGAAAATATACTATGGGGTTTAAACCATTGATAAGTTCATCAAAGAATCATTTTCGTTATGTGAATATAAGTCCTTGTTGTTAAAATTTGTGTTTAGTCTTCTCGCTCTGCAAAACTTGTTCTCACTTTCTAAAACCAGTCTTGATTTCTTTTCCAATACAAAAAATATGTACTTTAGCATATGTGGAAACCATGCATCCGATTTCATTTAGAGTGTTGTTGGTCACCTTTATTCCCAAATAGCAATGTTCCATTTTGCTTATCACAAATGAAAAGATTGCTATAGCCTTATGTGTTGTTTCGTTTTTGCTTTGCTTTTCATTTCGTTTTAGGAGAGTCAGTATAGGCCCTCATGTTGTTAGTATTGATAAGTTTGAGTCCCTTACTAATCTTTAATTTTATTTCTTTGCACGAACGATGCTACGAGCCTATTTTGAACTCCCTATTCTGTGCTTCTTAGGCCATGAAGGCCCAGACTTCATCTTCTTCGAGTCAGCCCAATTCCTAGGGGAAAGTAGCTGTTGCACATGAATATACGCAGCGCGAAAGAAAGGCTTGAAAGTTGCAACGAGGATTTAACGGGATAAAGGCCCACGTTCGACTTCTTGTATTTTTTATAATTTTGTTTTGTTTGGATGCTAACATTTATTTTATTATGGGTTGCAATCTAATTAAATTCCCCAACTTGTCAAAACCAT
>JAOTQJ010000099.1:5023089-5047327 GCA_025642045.1 Solanum sejunctum | reverse complement strand
AACACAAAAAAATTGAATTTTTTTTAGGGTTACTGTAGCAACCCGAGGCTACTTCACTTGTTCAATAATTTTTTTTTTGTTTTGCTAAGTGTAGATTTGTATATCTTGCACAAGATATACACACATATATATAGGCACACACATACACACTTGTGCCGATCAACAAAAGACACCCACCTTGACCCCACATCCCTTTTTATTCTTAAGGACCGAACTTAAGTAAATTGTTACATTTGGTCCCAAACTTTATTAAATCAAACTAATTAAGGATGTTCGGGGTTTAAATTATGTTGCGGGTCCTAACACAAGTCCTCCACATGGACCAGTTAGAAATAGCCACACACATGACCCCATAACAATTTAATCTTTAGGACTAAACTTAGAATAAAATTTACATTTGGTCCCAAACTTTACCAAATTGGACCAATTAAGGACTTGGGTTCTAACTTACGTGGTCTAACACTTGTGATTCATCACTTATTGGAAGGCATCATAGTGGTACTCAAACTGCCTGTAAAATCTTGAAATGTGGCTGTTATTGGCCTACCATCTACCAAAAGGGAACAAGAGGCAAATGAGGGGGTGCTCTAAGGTAAAATAGGTTTTATTCTCTTCAAGAGAGACAAGGGGTGGATAAGGTCACCAATGTCATCACTGATATGTTAAAGGTTTTTTATTTTGATGTGTATGCTTTGATAGACCCAAGTACCACTCCTTCTTTTTTTACTCCTTTTGTTACCAAAAAGCTTCATGTTAGTCCTGAGTTATTGTGTGAACCTTATGAGCTGTCAAGCCTCGTTGGCGAGTCCAGTGTTGCAAAAAGAATCTATAGCAATTTTCCCATGTTCATATTGCATAAAATCTTGCCTTGTGATTTTCTTGAATTAGATATAGTGAATTTTGATGTCATTCTCGTGATGGATTGGTTGTATGCATATTATGCTTCTATTGATTGTAGGACACATAGGGTTAAATTCTAATTCCCTAATGAGCTTGTCCTTGAGTAGGAAAGTAGTGATGTGGTGGTCAAGGGTAGATTCATTTCTTGCCTTAAAGCCTAAAAATTGATTTCTAAGGTTTGTCTTTATCATCTTGTGAGGGTTAGGGATGTTGATCCAAAGTCCTTCCTATTGAGTCGGTTTCAGTGGTTAATGAATGTTTTGATGTCTTTCTCGATGAGCTTCTGAGTATTCCTCCCGAAAGAAAAATAGACTTTGGTATAAACCTCATTCCCGATATTTAACCTATTTCTATTCTAGCTTACCATATGGGCCTGATGGAGTTGAAGGAGCAATTGACGAATTTGTTGGAAAAGGGTTTCATAAGTCCTAGTAAGTAACATTAGGGTGTACCAGTGCTATTTGTGAGAAAAAGGATGGTTCTCTTAGAATATTCATGATTTTTGGCAACTTAATAGAGACACCATAAAGAACAAGTACAGTCTATCAATTATTGATGACCTTTTTGACCAACTTCAAGGGGCTAGTCACTTTTCTAAGATTATTCTTTGATTTGGGTATCACTAAGTGAAAGTTAGGGAGCATGACATTTCTAAGATGACTTTCCGTACTAGGTATGGGTATTTTGAGTTTGTGGTTGGGTCCTTTGGGTTAGCTAATGTGCCGACTATATTTATGGATCTCATGAATAGGGTCTTTAAACCTTACTATAACTTGTTTGTGGTGGTTTTTATTGATGATATCTTAATTTATTCCCATAGTGAGGAGGAGCATGTGAATTACTTGAGGGTGGTATTGCAAATCTTAAGCGAGGAGAGGTAGTATGCAAAATATGAGAAATATGAGTTTAGGTTGAAAGAGGTTGCTTTTCTAGGGCATGTGGTGTCAGGTGATAACATTAAGGTGGATCCTAAGAATATGGAGGTGACGATTAGAAATTGCCCTAGACCTTTGACTCCATCGGATATTAAAAGTTTCTTGGGTTTGATGGGTTATTACCAGAGGTTTGTCAATGGCTTGTCTTCTATTGCTTCTCCTATGACTAGGTTGACACAAAAGAAGGCAAAATTAGTATGGACTGATGAATGTGAGAAGAATTTCCAAACTTTGAAAGATAAGCTTGTCTCCGCTTCTATTTTGTCATACTGGAGGGGTTGGAAGGATTTGTTGTATATTGTGATGTCTCAAGAATTGATTTTGGGTGTGTTTTGATGCAAAGTAGTAGGATGGTAGCATATGCCTCTAGACAACTGAAGGTGCATGAGAAAAATTATTCCACCCATGTTCTTGAATTGGCAGTTGTGGTATTTACTTTGAAAATTTGGCGTTAGTACTTGTATGGAGTTCATGTTGATGTGTCTACCGACCACAAGAGTCTCCAATATGTGTTCACCCAAAAATATATTAACTTGAGATAAAGAAGGTGGTTAGAGATCCTTAAAGATTATGATATGAGAGTGCATTATCACCCCGACAAAGCTAATATTATGGTCGATGCTCTAAGTAGGGTATCTATGGGTAGACTAGCTCATTCAAAGAGGTGGCTAGCAAAGTTCACTGGTTGGTTAGATTGAGAGTTAGGTTGGATAAAGTTGATAATGGTGGTGTAGTGGTTATTGATAGTTCTAAGTCTTCCTTAATTGAGGAGGTAAAGGCGAAATAAGATCTTGACCCCGCTTTGCTAGAGTTAAAGGCCATGGTGAAAGATAGTAAAGTGGAGGTTTTCTCCCGGGGGGAGATGCTGCCCTTAGACACCAAGGTAGATTGTGTATGTCAAATATGGAGGACTTGAGAGAATTGATCTTGAATGAGGCCCATAGTTCTTCTTATTCCATTCACCCAGGTTCTTAAAAGATGTATAGGGACTTGAGAGAGGCATAGTGGTGGCATGGTATGAAGAGAGACATTGTCAAGTTTATATTTGAATGTCATAATTGCCAATAAGTGAAAGCCGAACATCAAAGGCCTGGTGACCTAGCCCAAGAAATAGAGAATCCTACTTGGAAGTGGTAAGAGATCCACGTGGATTTTGTGGTTGGATTGCCTAAGACTAGGATATATTTTAACTCTATTTGGGTTGTTGTGGATAGAATGACAAAGTTGACTCACTTCTTACCAATCAAAACCACATATGGTGCCAAAGATTATGCCAAGATATATATATGAATTGGTTAGATTCCATGGGGTGCTCTTGTCTATCATTTTGGATTGTGGTGCTAAATTCACTTCTCACTTTTGGAGGTCCTTCCAAAGAGGTCTTAGTACTAAGGTTAAGCTTAGAATGGCTTTTCATCCTCAAATTCATGGTCAAGCCGAGAGGATTATCCAAACTCTTAAGGATATGCTTAGAGCTTGTGTTTTAGAGTTTAAGGGTAGTTGGAAAGAACATCTTCTACTCATTGAATTTGCTTACAACAATAGCTATCACTCAAGCATTGGTATGGCTCCTTTTGAAGTTCTTTATAGTAGGCATTGTAGATACCTTGTTGGGTGGATTGAAGTGGGAGAAATGGCTTTACTATGTCTGGATTTGGTCATGGAGGCCTTGGAGAAGGTGATATTGATAAGAGAGAGATCAAAAACAACCAAAGTCCTACTTCAATGCAAGGAGAAGAGATCTCGAGTTTAATATTGATAATTGGGTTTACTTGAAAGTCTCACACATGAAGGGTATGGTTAGATTTGGCGAAATAGGGAAATTGAGCCCAAGGTTTATGGGTCCTTATAGAGTTTTGAGGAGAGTGGGTAAGATTGCATATGAGTTGGAGTTGCCTATTCCACATGTCCTTGTTGAGAAAATATGTAGGTGACCAAAGTGCTAAAATGCCCTTGGTTGTTGTGAGTGTTGTAGAAGATAATTTAACCTATGAGGAGGTCCTAATGGAGATTCTGGATGGACAAGTGAAGAATTTTAGAAACAAGGATATAGCTTCCGTCAAAGTCCTTTGGAGGAATCAACAAGTTGAAAGTGCCACATGGGAAGTCGAGGCAGACATGAGAAAGCGATATTCATATCTCTTCCACTCTACTCAAGCCAAAAGTACTAACTTTCTAAGTCCCCTATATGATTTCAATTCTTAAATTTCAGCTCTTATGTCATTTTGCATGCATTCATATTTATGTTGATAAGTTTATGGTGATTTTTTACATTTATGTTGAGATTTTTGAAAATGATGTTTAAATGCATTTGATACATTTATGTCAGGATGAAATCTTCATGATTACTTCTCCTGTGCATCTTTCTTTGACATTTAGGGACAAATGATCCCAACGAGGAGATATTGAAATAACCCAAAAATGTACTTCGAAAATGCCCATAATTATAATTTTCATATATCATAAATCTGTATGTGATATCGAAAATCTAACTTCATATTCTCGATCAGAAGGCAAAATTGAGTGGGGAAAGGGTGTAACCCAAATTTTATAAGACCCGTAGCAAAAATTATTTTTTGCTAATTTTCATAAAATAGTGTGCACCCGCGACCAGGTCGCTACACGGACTGGGCGCGGATCAATGATAAATTGTCCTCCGTGATGGGTTCACATCCAGACCAGATGCGGACCAGTTTAACTTTTTCCTTAGTTTTTCATTTCAGTCACGGGCATTGGGGTCATAGACCCATGCCTACTTATGCATGAAAATATCTATAATAAGCCATTTTTTCAACTCTATCTCACTCAAGACCCTCTCAAAAATCTCCCCAAGAATTAACCAAATATCTCATTAAAATTTCAAGGATTTCAATCCTAACTTTGGAACTTAAGGATTCTCTTCAAGCTCCAAGTTCTCTTCAAGCTTAACTCAAGAAAACCCAAGTTTGAAGTATGTGGATTTCATCCATTGGGTCCTTTCACCCATGGAGCCCAATCTTCCTTTTTATAAAAATTGCATATTTTCAAGTTGTATCATCTATAGGTATCTCTTTTTATGGATTTTGATTATTAATTATGTTGGGGTTTTATGAAATGTTGATTGATTATACATGTCTATCTATTTCAATCTTACATCATGTATTGGTTTTGTCTATTGAAACTATGCATGTTTTGAGCTATGAAATTTTGATCTATTATGAGATTTGATTATTGATTTCAAGGTATCCGACATAAAGATTTTACTATGTATTAGTGGGTTGATTTACGTTAAGTTTTCTCAAATTATTTCGCTCTTGAATCGCATGATTTTGAACTAGCATTATGAACCAACCAAGTGTTTGATAAAATGTCTTGACAAGGATTCTCAAGTTATTGATGCTCTATTATATGGTTTATAAGTCTCAGTGACTTTATAATGTTTAAGGGCTAGCATGTACACAATGAATTCATGAAAAATATCTATGGTGTTGCTAGTAGACCACACCTTGTTGGGGGTGACATGCCCAATCACCTTGTTGAGCGAGTGACATGGCTCAACCACCTTATTAGGGGATGACATTCCTAATCACCATGTTAAGGAGTGGAAACCTCGATCACCTTTTCGGGGTGACATGCCCAATCACCATGTTGAGAGGTAGATACCTCAATCACCTTGTTGAGGATGACATGCCCAATCACCATGTTGAGGGTGGATACCTCGATCTCCTTGTTGGGAGGTGATATGTCCAATCGCTTTGTTGAGGGGTGGATACCTCAATCACCTTCCAAGGGGTGACATGCCTTAGATTCTAAGTAGTAGTTCACTTGGTCTATGTTGGTTATGGTCTCTTCCCATACATATAATATTTATTTTGCAAATTATATGATTTACGAGCTTATTTTACTTCAAGCATTGACCATGCATGCCATATTGATATTATACTTATTCATTGCTTATGATTATACATTTTGATTATGTTAGCTTATGTCTTGTTGCATTGCATCCTATATACTTAGTACATTCAAACTTACTAACGCATACTCTATGCCTACATAATATTACCATGTAGGAACTGAACCACCTCTCGATCATCCTCCACTTGGCTAGTTTTGCTACTTCAAAAGATAAGCTTTAGTGAGTCCTCAAGTCTGGGGACACTATCTGTGCTACTCTTACTATTTGATATCTTTTTTATGACAAACACTTGAAACTATGAGGATGAGCCCAGAAAATGTCTTGGCCCCCGCTCCATTCCATGTTAGAGGTGTTGTTAGATAATAAGATGTAATTATGCTATGAGCTTGACTCTTGAAATATTTTATGATTACCAAAGTTCCTTAGTCCCTCTTCCTTTAATTATATCTCTTGTTGTTGTTAATTTTCTTCCGCGACCAAGGATGTGTGATTGATATGCTAAGAGGCTTATTTGAGGTTCCTTTGAGTTGCCCATTCATTCGTGTCACATCTAGGCCTTAGACTTGGTTTATGACAATTCATTTTGAGTTATAGTAGCCATGTCCTATTATGGTACCATTCTAGACTCTTGATGTATAGGTTGCATAGACTAGAGGATGATGATTTGATGTTGAAGTCTCCCCTCTTTGATTTTAGTTTTCTTAAAACTATTATGATGTTATAGATTTTGGGACTAATCTCATTGGCCTGTAACTTTCTTTCGTTGATGTATAAGTTAACTGAGTTGCCTATTATTATGTCTTCCTTATTATAATGTCTCCCGTAGTATAAATGATTGAATGAATGTGATGAGGCCAAGTGATTCGCTTGGGGTCTAGAAATTATCTCTAGGTGCCAACCACATCTGGGGTACCCTCCTGGGGTGTGAAAAACTTGATATCAGAGCACAACATTCAAGTGTACTAGGGAGTCTATGAAGCCATGTCTAGTAGAGTCTTATTTATGTTTGTGTTGTGCACCACATTTCATAAGCAGGAGGCTATAAGACAATAGGAATGGTTACACTTCTTTTGTATTCTGAGTTCGTGCGATAGAGTTTAACTTTATTTAAACTATCCATCTGACTCATGTGCTCCGCATTTGCAAATCATGCCTCATAAGCGTACTACTTCCCAACGAGATGCCTCAGTCTCTAAAATTGAGAATCCCTTCTCAGACAGGGATGAAAGGACAGGGTCGACCCACTAAGGCCCCAAGAGCTCCAAAGGTGCCTACTACTCCACCTACTCCCATCACTAAGGTTGACTTCAGGGGATCTATTACTATGCTTACCCACTTGGTGGCCACCCAGAGTGGGAGCCGAGGTTCATAGGCTCCTAGTTCTAGCTCCTAAGAGCCGCAGCTGCAACCAGGCTCAGAGATTTCATGAGAGTAAACCTTCCAGTTTACACGGGGTTGAAGGTTGAGGAGGACCTACAGAACTTCATCGATAAAATATGGAAGGTCCTAAGGGCTATGCATGCAACTGAGGTTGAAGGAGTTGAACTTGCCTCCTATCATCTTAAGGATGTTGCGCATGTTTGGTATAACTAATGGGAAGATAGTCGAGGTGAGGATGTTGAGCCTGCTGAGTGGTATAAGTTTGAAGGTACTTTCCTCAATCATTTTTTTCCCCATGAGTTGAGGGAGGCAAAGGTTGATAAGTTCGTGAACTGGAAGCAAAAGGGGTTGACTGTCAAAGAGTATAACCTCAAGTTCATTCATCTATCTAGGTATGCCCTAGAGATGTTCCAGGATATGAGGGTGAGGATGAGAAAATTCATATTTGGATTAGGCAGGCATATAAAAAGGGAGTGCAAGGCAGGATTGTTGATCCCAAGTATAGATATCTCCAGAAGTATGGTTTATGCCAGCAGACAGAGGAGGATAAAAAGAAAGACAGCGAAGAGCATCTGAGTAAGAAAGCAAAATCAGCAGGGCATGAGCCTCGCTAACATGAGCAGAATAAGAGAGATATGTCCTATTTTCAGAAGAGGCCTTCTAGTTATGCACCCTCTGTAAAAAGAACGTCGTCAAACAGAGTAGGTATGATTAAAAATCTCATGGTCACCAGAATGTCAAGGCCCAGGGTTCTCAATTTGAAGTTGGTGTGACCTAAGGTTCAAAGTGGAAACCACCCTGTGGCAAACATGGTAAACTTACTGTAAATGTGGATAGACTGTAAATGTGGATAGACTGGTCACTTCAAGAATGAGTATCCTATAAGAAGACTGGGTGATGTAAGCAACAAATCAAAGACCTTCACCACACCCCCAGTCAGTAGTTATCAAAAGGATACCCCTGCAGGTACAAATGGTAGGACAAACCATTTTTATGCGATGGGTAATCGATAGGATCAAGAAGTTGCACCAGATATTATTATGGGTATGATTCGAGTCTTCACTTTTGATTGTTATGCATTGTTTGATCTGGATTCCATTCTATCTTTTGTGACTCCCTATGTGGCTAATAGATTTAAGATCCCTTCAGAGTGTTTGCTTGAACTCTTTATTGTTTCTATCCCTATTGGTGAGTCCATCATAGCTGAAAGGGTTTATAGAGATTGTATAGTATCCGTCTATCATAAGGATACCTTGGATGACTTGGTAGAGTTGGAGATGGTTGACTTTAATGTGATCCTTGGTATGGATTGGCTTCATGCATATTATGCCTCCATTGATTGTAGGACCCAAACTATTAAGTTCCAATTTCTAAATGAACCAGTCCTCAAGTGGAAGGGGAGTTTCCTTGCACCTAAGGGAAAGTTTATTTCTTACCTTAGATCTAGAAATCTAATCTCCAAAGGTTGTATCTACCATCTCGTGTGAGTTAAGTTTGTTGATGTTGAGACTCCTACTCTAGATTCAGTCACAATTGTAAATAAATTTGCTGAAGTGTTTCTTGAGGATATGCCTGAAGTCCCTCCTGATAGGGAGATTTGGGATTGATGTTCTTCTCGATACCCAACCTATCTCAGTTCCACTTTATATGATGGCCCATACTAAATTGAAAGAGTTGAAAGAGCAATTGAGGGATTTGTTAGAAAAGGGTATTATAAGGCCAAGTGTTTCTCTTTAAGGTACTCATGTCCTATTTGTGCAGAAGAAATATGGGTCTATCATAATGTGCATTGATTATAGACAACTGAACAAGGTCATTATAAAGAATAAGTATCCTCTCCCCAGGATAGATGATCTATTCGACCAATTTCAGGGTGCCTCTTGCTTATCAAAGATAGACCTCCGATCTAGTTACCAATAGTTGAAAGTGAGGGAATGTGATGTTCCATAGACAACGTTTAGGACTAAATATGAATATTTTGAGTTCTTGGTCATGTCCTTTAGGTTAACTAATGCACCTACAGCCTTTACGAGTAGATACCCAAAAGATTAAAGTAGTAAAGAACTGGCCCCGACTAACCTCTCCAACTAACATAAGAAGTTTCTTGGGGTTGGCAGGCTATTACCGTAGATTTATTGATAGGTTCTCATCCTTATCTACACCATTGACTAAATTGACACAGAAGAATGTCAAATTTCAGTAGTCTGATGAATGTGAGAAAAGTTTCCAAGAGTTAAAGACTAAATTAACTACTACTCTAGTTTTAACATTACCTGATGGGACCGAAGATTTTGTGATATATCGTGATGCATCTAAGGTTGAACTAGATTGGGTGTTGATGCAGCGAGGGAAAGTGATAGCCTATGCTTCAAGACAACTAAAGATTTATGAGAAGAACTATTCGACCCATGACCTTGAGTTGGTAGCAGTGGTATTCGTACATAAGATCTGGTGCCACTACATGTATGAAATGCATGTGGATATGTTCACTAACCACAAGAATCTGCAGTATGTCATCAGCAGAACCTGCGACAGATGAGATAGTTGGAGTTGCTCAAGGATTATAACATGAGCATTCTCTACTATGCAGGTAAAGCTAACATTGTTGATGATGCTCTTAGAAAATTTTCAATGGGTAGCATGGCCCATGTTGAGGAAGGAAAGAAAGAGTTAGTAAAGAAAGTGTATAGATTGGCCTGATTGGGAGTTTAACTCGAGGAAAATGACTAGGGAGAAGTCAATATTCAGAGTGGGTCTGCATCATCTCTAGTGGCAGAGGTAAAAGAAAAGCAAGACCAAGATCCTATCCTACTTCAATTGAAGGAAGTTGTCATAAACAACAGTTGATGGTCTTCTCCAAAGGGGGAGATAGAGTGTTGAGGTACAAGGATAGATTGTGTGTTCTAGATATTGACAGAGTTCGAGATAGAATTATGGATGAAGCCTATGGTTCTAGATATTCCATTCATCCTGGCTCTACCAAAATGTATCATGACTTGAAAGAAGTCTATTAGTGGAGTAGAATGAAGAATGATATTCTGAGTTTATTTCCAAGTGTCCTAATTGTCAATAAGTCAAGGTTGAGCATCAAAGATCAAGTGGATTGGCTCAGAACTTTGAAATTCCTGAATAGAGTGGGAGATGATCAATATGGACTTTATTACTAGTCTACCAAGGTCCCGAAAGCAACATGATTCAATATGGGTGATTGTGTATAGAATGATAAAATTAACTCATTTCTTAGCAGTCAAGACAGCTAATACTACAGAGGAGTATGTCAAGTTGTACATTTGTGAAATTGTGAGGTTGCATGAAGTTCCCTTGTCTATCATATCAGACAAAGGAGCTCAATTCATCTCCCAAATTTGGAGATCTTTCTAAAAGGGACTAGGCACTAAAGTGAATCTGAGCATAACCTTTCATCCACAGACAGATGGTCAGGCAAAGCGTACCATTCAGACTTTAGAAGACATATTGCGAGCTTGTGTACTTGACTTCAAAGAAAATTGGGATGACCATCTACCATTGATTGAATTTGCATATAACAATAGCTATCACGCAAGCATTCACATGGCTCCCTATGAGACTTGTATGGAAGGAGATGTAGATCACCTATTGGGTAATTTGAGGTTGGAGAAGTCAAATTAATCGAACCTGATCTTGTTCACCAATCCATGGAGAAGGTAAAGGTTATTAAAGAGAGGTTAATAACTGCCCAAAGTCGTTAGAAGTCTTACATTAATGTAATGAATTGAGACTTAGAGTTCGAGGTAAACAATTAGGTATACTTGAAAGTGTTACCTATGAAGGGTGTCATGAGGTTTGGTAAGAAAGGGAAACTGAGTCCTAGCTATATCGGTGCCTATCAAATTGTGAGGAGAATTGGGAAGGTTACTTATGAACTAGAGTTGCCTTCCAAGTTAGACACAATTCATCTGGTGTTCCACATCTCCATGCTGAAGAAATACTTGGGAGATCCTGCCTTGGTAGTCCCTGTTGAAAGTATTGGAGTACAGGATAGTTTGCCTTATGAGAAAATTCCAGTCCAAATCCTTGATCGGTAGGTTCGCAAGTTCAGAAACAAAGAGATAACATCTGTTAAAGTCCTATACAAGAATCAGTTTGTGGAGGAAGCCACGTAGGAAGCTGAGGATGATATGAGAGCCAAATACCGGCATCTTTTCATGCCAGATGATGAGAATCTTGAAGGTACTGTTTCTAGCCTTGACTTAATTGATGTTTCCATTCTTCAGTAAATGTGTCTATTCTTGAGTCTGAGTAGAGTTTATTGAGGTCAATGAGTTGAGAGTTTGAGTTGTTCAGTGGGTATTGAGATGAGTCTTGAGTCTATTCATGCCTTCATATCTACCGATACTCATCATTCAAGAATGAATAATCCCAAGGGAGAGATGATGTAACGCCTAGTAAAATTACTAAAATATCCCTAGAAGAGAATTATGCACGCCCAGTTTGCAAGGCTCACTTATAGAGAAAATGAGATAAAACCGACATGTTGACATAAAGAAGAAACACTTATTGCATAAGAGATAGGGAATCTTATCTTTACTTTCCACCTGGACAAATGGAATGAAGGACCCTATGAAAATATTATTCTTTAGTCCTTCCTTGTATATAAAGAGAGCATTAGATAGAGATCAAGCATCGAGAAAAAAGATTAGATACTCTCTCACTTATAAGAAATATTGTACTTTGAGATTTATTAATAAAATACTTACTACTTATTCAAATAAGCTATGGCTAAAAGCAACTTATCTAATCAGAATAGGGGTTTCTAAACCTATTTTTAGACCTCCAAAGAAGAGAGTTTTTGAGAGAAGAAGAGTTAGATATATTGAAGTTGAGATTAAATTCTTGTAAAGATTTGTGTTATTCTTTATCCCAGGTATATAAGGCTAACTTAAAACATGGAATTGTTCTTTCATGTGCCCCATAATTGAAGTAGATTGACAGATGACTATATTGAGTTTTATTATGTAATTCTTGAGTATCTTTTGAAATCTATATTATGTATTTCCTATATTGATGGCCATCACAAACTTGCTTTACTGCATAAATGGTTTTCATGGATTATTTCACAAAACTCTATATGTAACTTTACTAAAGATTGCAAGAATGAACTTAGGAAATGGGTCTATAGCCTTGATGGAATAGATGTGCCTTCTACCTACTAGTCTTCCACATTAAGATCAACACTTTGCACTTTTAACTCATTGATTGTGCAGTTAAAATATGATTCGATATTTATGATATATTAATAAATATATAATATATGTTTCTAAATAATTTTTAAAAATTTTATTGTAATTAATAAATATATATTCATTTTATTAAACTACTTAATAATGATAAAATTAATATAGTTTAATGTAAAGATCTAATTAAAAAAATTATCGATAGTAGTCACTTTATTATGACAGATGTAAAACTCCAGATAAAGAGGAATTGCAACTGAATCTTTTTTACGATTCGTAGAGCAAACTATGAGTCGTAGATGAGTTTCGTCCTGTTTGACATAGAATTTTCATCTTCTGAAATTACTTCTACAAAGGGTAATTACTAACTGTAAATTAAACTATGATCCATCAAAAACCTTCATAGGTTAAATTTTTCAAATCCTGTAAATCCAATTTCAGGCCAATTTTTGTGTGAAATTACAATAACACCTAGCAAATTTTTAACTGTACTCATGCCATTAAATTAAACATCCCTTTTTAATAATTTTTTAAGGCTATTCTATTCATAATGAGTCCAATTTAAACAATATTTTGAAAATTTAATTCTTTCGACCAATTTCAAACAATAACTCAAACATCAATTTTGTCAGTTCGATAGGTATGTCATGACCAATCTTTCAAATATAATATAATTAATGTGTCGGAGATTAATTTTATCAATTCAACAAACATATTAAAGTTAACACAGATATGATCAATTTCTTCAATTTAACCAATATGCATGATTTATTTTAGACAACTGTTGGCAATCACACAAATGAATTTTCTGCCCAAGCCATCTCCAGTTGAAGTCAGTCAATTTCATGAGGAATTATAGTCCAATACATTGAGAAACACTAGGGCGCCAAGATTTGTCTTCACACACAGTTAAACCCTAGTCTAAGCAAATTAAAATTAGGAAAGCATACACGAATATCCCAGTGAAATTTAAAAATTCGAATTGAAGAACAAAGTTAAAGTTAAAGTAACTTACTAGGATTTGAAAGTGAAAGCTTACTAAGACAACTTTGACAGGGAATTTGGCTTGGGAATGCCATATTGTTGGCTGGAATAGTGGGGGTTGGCGGAACTTTTGGTCAGAATAATGGGTAATGACAAAATTTTAGTCGAAGTTGGGGGTTATTTAGGTCAAAAAAATTGGGGGAAATGAAGGGGGAAAATTTTAATTTCTCCTTTTAATCCTAAAAAACTAACTAGGGTAAAAAAAAATTCTTCACAACATCAATTTATGAGAGTCCATTTATGGACCGTAAAATGGTCTACGGCTTGTAAACTTAGGTGTTCGTAGAAGATGGGTATTTTTTTTTCTCTTGGCACTTATAAGACTGGTTTTGCTGGTCGTAGTTGAAACTACGACTCAAAGATAGGTCTCGTGGATGCCTCTTAAACTTAGCAAAATTTTAAAATATTTATGAGTTATAATTTGATATACAGATTGTAAAGTCAGTTCGTAGATTTTGAAACTTCTTGAACTGTTCTAATAACTTGGGGTCCATGAGCAAAATCTATGAGTCATGATTAGTTCTAAGACTCGTACAACCATTCGTAAAGTCTCAACTTTTTCTCTTTAGGATTTTTCTGACTTGTCCAACTTTATCCTACACAGTCTTATAAAAATAGTTAGTTACCCTATATATTTCCAAACTTCAAATAGATTGTTACAAAATAAACTTGGAAAAACTAAGCTAATCTAACTAAATTAAGACGCAAAATGATAAAAATAACAACTAATGAAAGATAAATCTTGGGTTGTCTCCCAAGAAATGACTGATTTAAATCGTGGCACGATGTAGGCTACTTGTTTAGTCAGATTCCACCAAGTGTCTAAGCTTCGACTGTTCTCGCTTCTTTTGTGTTCCCTAAGTACTATCTGGTCCTTTTGCCAATGACTTAGGACCTTGATCTGTCTTTATCTTCCAATGCAACAAATTTGTGGGGGTACACATGAGCAACCTTGTAAGGACTTATCCACTTCGACTTGAGTTTTTAGAGAAATGAATGCATTTTAGAGTTGAACAAGAGGACCAAGTCACCTCATGCAAACTGGCAATGCTCACTTCGTCACTCATGATATATCTTTATTCTTTGTTTATACAATTCTAAACTGGCGGTGCTCAATTCGCCAGTCTGATGCATCATTCCAGTCCATGTTTAACTTTTTAAGCGCCTACATTACTTTGTGTTCGAGCTCTATAGTCAAGTGGCAAGATCTAAACACAAATTGACAAGGAGACATACCTATGAAAGTCTTAATGTCATATGGTATGCCCACAATGCATTATCAAGGTTTCGCAACAAATCAGTCTGATTTGCATTCACAGTCATTGCTAGGATCTTTTTATTTCACAATCTGAGACCTCGACTTGCCTACTCGTTCGAGGATGATAAGGAGTCACAACATTTTGTCTTAGCCTATACTTCTCTAATAGAGTGCAAAATAACCTATTGTAAAAATGGAACCGCCATTGCTTATGATCGCCCGAGGAGTGCCAAATCTTGAGAAATGTTCTTTTTAAGGAATGTTGTGATGCTTTTACCTTAATTATTGGAAAGTGCGACTGTTTCCATCCATTTTGATAAATAATCAACAACAAGTAAGATGTATTGTTCTCATTTGAGCTCATGAATATACCCATGAAGTCTATAGCCCAAATATCAAACAACTCAATCACCATGATGGGGTTAAGAGGGAGCTCTCGTTTACGGGAAATGCCACCTTCTCTTTGACACCTATCACAAGCCTTTGCATAATCATAAGCTTTTTGACCAGCATTTGCACCTTAGCTTTGTGAATGACCATTCTAGCTTTGTTTTGAGCACAAGGATAATCAATCACTTTATGACCTACTTCATCACAATCATAGCAAGCATTAGAGTTCTTCAAACATGGGCCATTATGATTCCTACCACATCTTTGGCACATGGGGGCAGGCACCCCACCACAACCACCTTTGAATTTTGGATTGTTATTAGCAAACCTCCTATTAGGAGCATTGGAAGACCTTTGGCATTGGAACTTGTGGCCTTGAGGAAACCAGACACCCTTTGGAACTTTGGAATCCACCTTCAAAATGAGCCCTCTTGGACTCACCACATCTTCTCTTTCTAAGATTTTTCCCCTCTAGTTGTTAAGCATATGTCATGAGACAGGACAAATACATATCACCTATTAGCATGGTGGTATGACACTCCTAATTAACCAAGTCGGATACACGCGACACAAATTTATTCATCCTTGATCTCGATTCACAACTAATTATGGGGCATACTTGGAGAGTTAGTTGAACTTGAGGGCATACTCCCTCACACTCATAGAACCTTACTTAAGGTTCATAAAATCCATCATTTTAGCCTCCCTTAGCTCGATGGGAAAGAATCGGTTGAGGAATGCAACTTTGACCTCCTCCAAAAGAATAGCATCATTATCTCTCCTCTTCGACTTCCATTGTGTAAATCAAATTTGAGCCACCCATTTGAGTTGGTAGCCACCAACTCCACATTTTTATCTGAATCAACCCCCATGATAGATCGCACTTTGTACACTTCATTGATGAACTCTTGGGGTTTCTCATCCATCTTGGATCCATGAACTCCAGTGGGTTCATTTTAGTGAAGTCCCTCACCCTAGAAGCCGAAGTGGGAGCATGAGGGGCTTGGACCCCTTGGTAAATTTGGTTGGTCATAGCATGAGCCAACATTGTAATAGCATCCTAGAACTCATCTTGGGCTACCCCTCCACCTTGAGAAGCTAGAGGTGCGGGAGGGGCCGGTTGCTCCTCTACTGTATGGGTTCTCCTTAGTCTCTCTCTTGGAATTGGCATGATCTAGAAGAACAAAGAGCATTCATTAGGGTAAAAGGCCTTACACTTATATCTAAAGCACGATATAGACCATGAAAAAGTGTAACATTTCCTAAAATGCCTCATAGCCTCCCACTCATAGTTGTGCCGAACTCCACAACCATGAATAAGACTCTAATCGACGTAGTGTATTGAATTCCGAGGACCATTAACAACCTAGTGTACTGATACCAAGTTTGTCACGACCCAACCTAGTGCACTGATACCATGTTTGTAACGACCCAAGCCTAGGGCCTACATGTGACATGGCGAATAAAAAACCCGAAGGAACCCCAAACAAGCTTCTTAGCATATCAATCGCACATTCTTGGTCGCGGAAGCAAATTAACAACAACAAGAGATATAAATAAGGGAAGCGGGTCTAAGAAAAGTCTTTGGTAATCATAAAACATTTCAAGAGTCAAGGTTAGAGCATAATTACATCTTAAAATCCAACAACACCTCTAACATGGAATAGAGCAGGGGCTAAGAAATTTTTTGGGCTCTCCCTCATAGTATCAAGTGTTCACAAAAAAGGATATCAAATAGTAAGAGTAGCATAGATAGTGTCCCCGAACTTGAGGACTCACCAAAGCTTATCTTCTGAAGTACCAAAACTAGCCATATGGATGATGATCGAGAGATACTCTGGTCGCTATATGGTAACGTCATGTAGGCATAGAGTATGCGTTAGTGCATTTGAATATACTAAGTATGTAGGATGCAATGCAACAAGACATAAGCCAATATTGTCAAAATGCATAATTATAAGAATTGGATAAGTATAATATCAATATGGCATGCATGATCAATGCTTGAAGTAAATCATGCTTGTAAATTATATAATTTGCAAAATATATATTACATGTGTGGGAAGAGACCATAACTAACATAAACCAAGTCAACTACTACTTGAAATCCAAGGCATGTCACCTCTTGGAAGGTGATTAAGGTATTCACCACTAAACAAGGTGATTGGACATGTCAGCCCCCAATAAGGTGATTGAGGTATCCACCCCTTAATATGGTGATTGGTCATGTCACCCCCAACAAGGTGATTGAGGTATTTATCCTTCAACATGATGATTAGGCATGTCATCCCTCCAACAAGATAATTGAGGTATCCACCCCTCAACATGGTGATTGGGTATGTCAATTCCTAACAAGGCAATCAAGGTATCCACCCCTCAACATGGTAATTGGGCATGTCACCCCCTAACAAGTTGGTTGAGGTATATCACCCCCTCAACAAGGTGATTGTGCAGGTCAACCCCTAACAAGGTGTGGTGTACTTGCAACACCATAGATATTTTTCATGAATTTAATGCATACATGCAAGCCTTTAATTATCATAAAGTCAGTTTGACTAATAATCAATATAATAGATCATCAAAACTTGAGAATCCTTGTCAAGACATTTTATCGAACACTTGGAGGGTTCATAATGCTAGTTCAAAATCATGTAATTCAACAGCAAAATAATTTGAGAAAACTTAATATAAATAAACCTACCAACACAGAGTAAATCCCTCATGTAGGATACCTTAAAATCAATCACCAAATCTCAAAATAGATCATAGTTTCATAGCTCAAAACATGCATAGTTTCAATAGACAAAACCAATTCATAATGTAAACTTGAAATAGATAGACGTGCATAATCAATCAACATTTCATAAAACCCCAACATAATTTATGATCAAAATCCATAATAAGAGATACTCATAGATGATACAACTTAAAAACATGCAATTTTCATAAAAAGAAAGATTGGGTTCCAACGGTGAAAGGACCCAATGGATGAAACCTACATACGTCAAACTTGGATTTTTTTGAGTTAAGGTTGAAAAGAACTTGGAGCTTGAAGAGAATCCTTGAATTCTAAAGTTAGGTTTGAAATCTTTGAAATTTGAATGAGATATTTGGTAAGTCTTGGAGAGATTTTTTAGAGGGTCTTAAGTGATATAGAGCTAAAAAAAAATGGCTAAGTATAGGTATTTTTACGCATAAGTGGACATGAGGCAATGACCCCAATGCCCTTGGTCGAAATGAAAAACTAAGGAAAAAGTGGAACTAGTCCGTGTCTGATCCGCGATGCGGACCCATTGTAAAGGATAATTCTCACTAATTCGTGCCCAGTTTGTATCGCGGCCTAATCACAAATGCACACTGTTTTACAAAGATTTGTGAAAATTAGTTTTTACTACGAGTATTCTAATATTCGGGTTCTACCCATTGTGATAACATTCAAAGTAGAGATGGCACCAATATGAGTGACGTGTACCCCTCAAAACCATTCAGAAGGAGTCAAGCAAAAGATCTCCAAGAGCTACAAGCAATGTTCATGAACAAGGAAGCATTAGAGGAGTTTGAGGGTCACCAAAGAAAGGCTTACAATGTGTGGAAGGTCTATCAAGGTGATAAATTGGAAGGAAAGAGGTCATATGTGCAAATGGCTACTATTTGAATTCAAGGATTTGAAAAGAAGGCAACCAAACAAGGCCCTTACTCATTAAGGGTAAAATTGTAAAAAAAATATCTTCTTTTATTTATTTAGTATAAATAGCCTTATTTTATCATTTGGAAGACTTAGACTATGTTGAATGTTGAATTCTAAAATTGTAGACTATGTTGAATGTTGAATTCTCAAATTGTAGTATCTTCTTAGTGAGTAATAGGGTGAACTCTTAGAATTTTTCAGTTGACTTGTTTGCTTGGTTAATAGAAGGTTGCCCATTTGTGGTTCTTAGTTTCCTTCAGTTTTCCTTCTAGCATTTTATTTGAGTTGTTGAAATTAATTGAGAGGTGGGGGTTTTAGTCCCTTGTTGCCCATAATATCAATAGTTTGAATTTAATCCACATATCTTTCTATCATTGTTACCTTTTTCCTTTCTTTCTTGGTTGATCTTTATCACATTTCCCACTCAATTTTTCCCCTCGATGGAGAATATGAAGTTGGATTATCATTTGGTATTTGTTTTCACAAATCTAGGTCTTAAAATTTTGATCCACTCAAAAATCTAAAAATCCAAAAAAAAATCTAAAAATCCTTTCATTTGATTTATTATTTTTGACACTAAATTCTTGTTCACTAGTATTTTTTGAGCCTAAATCTCAAGTTTCATTCAATTTGGAGTTATGGAAATGAAGTTGTCATTGAAGGATTTTGAGCATTTAAACTTTATAATTTTTAAAGTGGGTTCTTTGATTGAGAAGAAATTAAAGGTGAATGATCATTGGAGTTTGTTCTCTATATCAAGGGGAAGCTAATCCTAAATTTTGAGCCAATTCCGAGTTGATTTGAAGGTGTTGGGATTTAGTATGTGTTTTTTGTGTTCTAGGTATTCTTGAAGATATTCAAGTGTTCTCGAAGAAAAACAAGAACAAAAGGTACATTTGATTTATTTTCAAGTCAAAGTTGGTCAAGGTGTTGGTTGGTCCTTAGTGGAAACTTAAAAAAATTGGAATTTTTTTAAAAATAAATTAAAAAATAATTTTCACATCAGCACCAACTTAGTGCCAACTCCACGCCAAATCAGCGCCTAGTCAGTGCCAGCAGGTGAGTCAGCATTCTGGCCCTCTCCAAACGCACCACATGGCGTGTGAGTCTCAATTTCAGAGACTAATTTTTGTAGACTTTTTTAGACCTCAAATTTTTTCTAAGTATTGGAGGATTTTTGGGCATAAAAATTTTTCTAAGTGTCCAAATGACATGATTCTTTTTCTAAAATTTTTGTGCTTCGATTCTCCAACTATTGACCAAGTAATTAACATCTTTAACTACTTGTTACCTAGTTTTAATCATCAAATCAAATTTCCTTCAAGTCATGAACACCTTAATTCTTCAAAAAATTTTCTAAGTGTCCGAACTCAACTCTTCTTCTTTGTCACTCATTTTTCTTTCATTCCTCAACTATTTAACAAATAATTAATATGTTTAATTACTTGTTAATTAGTTTCTAAACATCAAGTCATTTCTTTGATTCTTCAAATTAGGTAACAACAAGTACTTTCTTCTACTTTTGTTACTTAGTTATTTTTTTTAGTCTGATATTTCTTGTGCCTCTTTCTTCTAGTTTTTCTTCTTTTATTCATGTTCCTAAGCTTTGTTTGAGTCATCCTTCTTTCAAGAGTCATAAGAATCCACTCCACCACAAAGGATAGGTGACCTTGAATTGATTGAGCGGAGCTATTTCATTATCAATTTTGAGACGACGCCTTAGAAGGTGCGTTGAGAGTTACATACGAGTGATGTGAGAATTTTGGTACTAATCTTGTTTATTCAGTGTTATAGGTATCATGTCTAATACAAGTCAAATTGGGGAAGGTTCGAAAAACATCATGAAAACTCTTACTCACATCTCAAAACAAATAGTGGAAAATGAATAGAAGGATGAAAAGTATGGAGGAATGGTTGGTACGAGTGGAGAATAAGAATCGACGAAAAGCAATTCAACCCAAAAATGATGAGATAAGGAGGGCATCGATGCATACCACTACCATTACCCTGGGAAGCCTATAATCTATGTTTTCCTCCATAAAGCCAAACCCGAAGCTACCAAAATCCCACTTTCCAAATGAACAATAATCCAAACCATCCAAGACAAGCTACACCATACCAAACCCATAACCCTATTACCCTCCACAAGAGAATCTTCCTTTTGTGGCAAAACAAGTCCATTACCAAACTCCATTCCAAAATGCATCAAATACATCTTCTAATGCTTGTTACCCATCACCTCTACCAAACTAAATGCATCACAAATTCCCTACCAAGATTACCAGTACAAAATCCTCTCTATGATGAAATGTATAGAGATCTCAACAATGATGATTTTTGGGATCATAGGGGTAGGGATACCTACGAAGTACAAAGGAAAGGAGTCCGACCTCAAGACTTGTGGAGGGATCATGGTATGGGAGGCCGAGATTATGGGTATAAAGGAGATAGAATAGGGAATAGAGGAGATAGGATGGGATATAGAGGAGATAGGATGGGAAATAGAGGAAATAGGTTTGGGGAGTCGAATAATCAAGATAAGGGCTTGAACACTATCAAGGTTACACTTCCAAGGTTCAAAGGAATTAGTGACCCCGATGAGTTGTTGGAGTGAAAAATTCAAAATGAGTGGATCTTTTTCACAAATTATATCTCCAAAACTTTGAAGGTGAAGTGTACTCTCAAATAATTTGAAGGGTATGCATCCATTTGGTGGGAGTCCAAGAGGAGGGAAAAGGAGAGCCATCATACCTATGAGTTACTAACTTAGCAAGAGTTGATTGTACTTATGGAGTTGAGATACATGACTTCAAACTACTACCAAGAGGTAATCAGGAAGGTATTTATGTTGAGGCAAGGAACCAAAGTGTTGAAGAGTATTATGATGAGTTTCAAGACTTGAGAATGAAGTCTAAAATGGAAGAGAACATGTAATGTATGGTGATCTGATTTGTGGCCAACTTGAGGTATGATGTCTGGAAACTATTAAAGCTCAAGCACTGTGAAAATCTTAAAGCAGATTTCCATGATGCATCAAAGGTAGAAGCAGATTTGAAAGAAGAAAAGTCATACAAGGTCAAAGGTTTTTCAACTTCAACATGGGACAAAGGTTGAGATAATTGAAAGACAACATCTTTTAGGGAGCAACCAAAGGGTCGTGGTCAAGCTACTCAAGTCAAGCTTGATTTCAAATCCAAGGCAATTGAGGAACCACAAGGAGGTAAGTATGCTAAACCTAACTTTCCTCATCCCTCTATAATTCAATGCTTTAGATGTCAAGGGAAGGGACATGTTCCTAGTGAGTGTCCTAAATAAGAGGATGATTGTTGCTCATCAGTATGGTTATAAGACTGAAGATAATGAAGAATGTGATGAAAAAAATGAGAGTGTGAGAGATAGAGGTGAGGTAGATGGTTCGTAAAATGAAGAAGAAAGGTTGGATGAGAGGGTCAATTTTTCTTGTTTAGTGGGGAAAGAAAAATATTTACTTGATAATAGTGAAGACTTGAAGGTGAATACCTATCTTTCATGTGTTCTGAGAAGAATTATAGGAGCCCTTGCCAAAGTAGAGATCGATCAAAGGGAGAATCTATTTCATTCTAGGTGCAAAATTCAAGATAAAGTGTGTTCTTTAATCATTGATAGTGGATGTTGCACTAATGTGGTGAGTAGTTCTTTGGTGTATTGTATGGGAATTCCAACAACAAAGCACTCCAACCCTTATAAGCTACAATGGCTTGATGAGAGTGAAGAAAATGAGGGTCCTTAAACAAGCAAGCATTCGGTTTAGGGTGGGTAAGTACAATGATGAATTGACTTGTGATGTTGTACCTAGGTTGGCATGTCATATTTTGTTAGGAAGAACATGGCAATTTGATAGGGATGTTATGCACCAAAGAAGATCCAATAAATATACTTTTGTGATTGAAGGTAGAAAGTATGTTCTTGCACCTCTCACTCTATACCAAATGAGTGAGGATTATTGGGCTATAAATGAGCTTCGGGAGAAAATAAAGGTGGTGGAGGCAAAAGGAGATGGTGAAAGTTCCAAATGCCTTGTCAACACATCTTTTATTGCATGCTAACCAAAATACTAGCACTTTGGCTAGTATTATTTCTTCTCTTTTGCAGGAATATGACAAGCAAGGCAAGAAAAATGTGGTAGTGAATGCCCTATCAAGAAGATATATGTTGGTGACTACCTTGACTTCTAGAATGATACCCCAAGGTAAGTATACCTCTCTCCCTACTCCTAGTGGCCTATGGATGAACATCTCTATGGATTTTGTGTTGGGCCTTCCTATGAATAAAAGAGGACATGATAGCATATTTATGGTAGTGATAGATTTTCTAACATGGCTCATTTTATTCCATGCCATAAATGTGATGATGCATCCCATGTAGTACCAGTATTTGTTGTCAATGCTCTTAAATTGCATGGAGTCCCTCAAACCATTGTTAGTGATAGGGATTCCAAATTTCTTAGTCACATTTGGAAGATTCTATGGGGTACACTTGGTACCATACTTATGTTCTTTACTTCTTGCCACCCTCAAATGGATGCACAAATTAAAGTAGTCAATAGGATTCTTGTAAGTGTGCTTTAGTGCATGATTAGAGGAACACCAACCACTTGGGAAGATCGTTTATCCTTGATTAAATTTGCATACAATCTGTCTTTCCACTCCTTTATTGGTATGTCACCATTGGAGGCATGTTATGGCTTAAAACCTTTGTTTCCACTAACCATGACTCCATTATCTAGTAATGTTGTTTTGAGCCTAGATGCCAAGCAAAGAGAAAGGGAGATGATGAGCTTTCATACCAACATTAAAGAGGCCATTGAAAAGAACAAATCTAAGGTGGTTATTCGAAAGAATTTGAGGAGAAAGGAAGTGCTCTTCAACCCAAATAATTGGGTGTGGGTAGAGAGGTTTTCACATGTTCGAAAAGAAAAGTTAAGCTCAATAGGAGATGGACATTTCAAAGTACTCAAGAGAATCAATGACAATGCCTACATGATTGACTTTTCAAGTGAGTATAATGTTCATAATGTTTTCAATTATTGATTTATCTCCTTGTGTTGTACTTGAATCTTTGGATTAAAAGAGTCAAACAAAAGATTTCCAAGACCTACAAGAAATGTTCATGAACAAGGAAGCATTAGAGGAGCTTGAGGGTCACCAAAGAAAGGCTTACAATGTGTGAAAGGTCTATCAAGGTGAGAAGATAGAAGGAAAGAGGTATCATATGTACAAATGGCTACTACTTGAATTCAAGGATTTGAAAAGAAGGCAACCAAACAAGGCCTTTACTCATTAAGGGTAAAATTGTAAAGAAAATATCTTCTTTTATTTACTTAGTATAAATAGCCTTATTTTATCATTTGGAAGACTTAGACTATGTTGAATGTTGAATTCTCAAATTATAGTATCTTCTTAGTGAGTAATTAGGGTGGACTCTTAGAATTGTTAGTTGACTTGTTTGCTTGGTTAATTGAAGGTTGCCCATTTGTGGTTCTTAGTTTCCTTCAAT
>JAOTQJ010000099.1:4952864-5017938 GCA_025642045.1 Solanum sejunctum | reverse complement strand
TCCAACATAAGGTCAATCCAAACTTAGACTTTCGGACGTTCAATGTCTACACAATTACAATAACGCCAATAATTAATATCTACATGTACCTTAATTCCTAACTTTTCGTTCTAAATTTATAAAAATTTTGGCAACATTTTTCCTTAAAATATTCCTCCCCGAGAATTCAACTCGGCTCTAATAATCAATCAACAACAACAACAATAACCCATAACATCAATAAACCTTTTTCAATACCACCACAACATCAAAAAGCCACAAAACGCTATCGTGACGTAAATGGCAAAACAGGGCAGCAGTGAATCAAACTCATATCTACCATATTCAAGACTTCCGATATACTCCAAAAACCACAATACATCACCCCAATGCCCAACGCAAATCCCCAATGCTAAAACATAACATTATACCTTCGACGGGACTCCAATTTAAACTAACGTTCATGTAATCTTTTGAATAGTTTTATAACACTTCCTTCACCCCATAAAGACTATTTCCATGACAAATAAATACAAATGCATGACAACAATCCAATATATAACCACATGCAAATTGTGTCCCCAAATTCGACCACAAATTCAAAATTCATAATTCCATTAACAACCAATCCTACTTTCGCGTTTTACCTTCATTTTAACGCATTCCTAACACCTCCACAACCTTCAATTAATATAAACAAATGTAAAAATTAACATACCATGCAATTCTTCACTACACCCAAAACCTTCGTAGCCGCTAAACTACACGTTTGCTTGACCAACCAACGCTACCACGCTACTTAGGGGATTCAATATACAGAGCTTGAGGCATCAAATAATCAAAAACATGAAAAATGGAATTTTTTTGGGATTACTGTAGCAACCCGAGAGCTACAGCTATGGCTTTAATTGTTTGCTCAATTTTTTTCTAAGTATGGAACATTGTTGATCTTGTATAAGATATGTGCTTGTATATATAGACAACAAATATAACACTTGGACCAATCAAAGGAGTCCATATACACTTGACCCCACCTCAAATTATAATTAAGGACCAAACTTAAAGGAAATTTTGCATTTGGTCCCAAACTTTATTAAACCGAACCAATTAAGGACTTTTCAGGGTTTAAGTTAAGTTAAGGGTCCTAACAGTAGCCCAAGATATGAGTTATAGGGGCTATTGGTAGTAATTAATAGTGTGCAAAAATAAAATTTAAAAATTTAAAGTTTAGTCGTACGAGCTCAAGGTGTGAGTCCTACTCCTCTCCACATCTCGTAAAGAGAGGCCTCGTAGTGATTAACAGTATTGATTAAAATTAGACCAAGAAATGTAATAGTGAACTATGAGAAGGTACTATGAGTCATATACTAGACTATGACTCATAGAGGTAGATTGTATCAGTGAAGTTCAAAATGCCAAATGCTGACCACGAAAGCCCGATGACAGCTCGTAGGTCACCCAACAAGACGTAACTACGAGTTATAGTAGACTCGACCAAATTTTCAAACTATTTCAAGGACCTTTTTGTAAATAGTATAAATAGTGTAGGTTAGGATTTTAGGAGTAGCTTTTCATTAGTCTTTGAAGATTATACATATCGTAGTAGTTTGTGGAGAGGTTTTGTGTGATAATTTCTAGGGTTTTACTTTGAGACTCACATTTGGAGATTTGACTTGTGGATTAATCTTATCATTCAAGACTGTGATTCTAATTTCAAAAAGGGTTTCATTGTTCTTCAATTTGCTTGGATAAAAAATCTTCTATGTCTTCCTATTTCATTATTGATTTGTGTGCGCAAGTCATGAGTGGCTAAACCCACAACTTGGGGTTGTGAGAACCATGAGTAGCTATCTTAATAACCTAGATTATTTGCACTTTTTTAGTTGGGCATTTGTATATATTATTCATTTTTCTTCATTTTGCTTCTTGTTTTAATGGTGGCTAACATTAAACCCGTCTTGGTGTCATGATCCCGATCAAGGTAGTGATGAATAGAAAAAGGAAATAAGTGACAGAATTTGATTGATGTATTCTTGTCTAATCAACCAAACCCGACCAAGGAAAGGTTGACTGGGACAATAGGTAACGGTTAGTTTGGCAGACTATGGTAGCTGGCCAAGTGTCATAGTGAAATTGCCTTTACCTTTGCCCAAAGGTTCGAAAAAAGTAAATTACTGTCCTGATGCAAAATGTCCTAATTTAGGTTGTGTTATTTGGGATGTTTGAGTTAGTAAATCATGGGAAATACAATTTTCCAAGTTGCTTTCCAATTTGATTGTCTCTACATTTTATTAGTATAGTTTTATATTACTATCAATCATTGCAAATCCCTCCCCCCCTTTTCTTGAGAATAGAGTTACTTGATGCTTGAATTAATTGTTGGTGAATCACTGTGGTAAAGCCCCGTATTCCTTTGGGATTCGACCCCAACTTATGGCTAGGTTTAATATTTGACAATGATTGTTTTTTCCTCAAAGTGAGAGGTATTGTTTGAGCGTGATCAATGCCATCACGGCTCAAGAAATTCGGCTGTGATACTTTTTTCTTCGAAGAGTTTAGGCCAATTTATAACTTTTGGCATACAAAAAGATCAGCCTTAAGGAGTTTGGATGTTTATCAAATGCATATTGAAAGTATTTCTAAATCAGTTTTACCAATTAATAAATTTAATCAGTTATCCTCTCGATTTATTCTTCTAAGATTCCTGGTAAAATTTTGCATTTGATTGAAAGATGATTCTCGACATATTTATGTTGATATTCTTATGCTGCTACAATTTTGTATTTTCTCTACAAATTTAAGAATGAAATTATCTTGGTGATGCTATAGAGACAATTGATTATATTAATTAATAAATAATTACACTATTTGATTTGCATTGGATTTAAGTTACGGCACAAAAGCTGATACCAATAATTATTACTTTCTCTTCACCCCAATTTATGTGAAACACTTTCTTTTTTAGTTAGTTTTATAGAAATATTTTCTTATTTAGTAAGAGGTAACTCAAATTTCTCATTTTACTATTAATAAAATAATTTGTGACCACAAAAAGGACTGTCTTTTTTAAAACCACAATTTTTTTAAAAGAAAAAATAGACTTTATCTTCAGTCAAACACCTTCTCATAAATTTGAACAAAGAAAATATAGTTTTTTGAAAAATACATAAATATAGCACAATGAACTACCAACATAAAGTTACACATGCAATACACGTGTCGTGAGACTAGTATATGTATGTATATTCATTTGTATGCCTAAAAAAACCTTAGCATGTGGTCTTTACTATCTACAAGTTGCAACTTTTTGTAGAAAACCAAAAGATGTGGTTTCTTGGCCTCTCAAAATTTGTTGTTGCAAAACTAAAATAGATGTTGTGGTACCTGAATTCATTGAGACAAGAAAGTCTCCTATAACTCCTAATTCATTTTGATTACTCCAATCAGTTAATCCCTGCAATAGCACAGGGTTTATACCTTGATTTCTCCCAAGTATCCAAAGATCAAAGAATTGATCATTCTGTAACGTGTGAAGTGCTGCGATTGTATCCTCCCCATTCTTCACCACTACTTCCTTATAAATAACTTTTGCATTACCTTCATTCTTCACCCAAAACCATGTTACCAAACCATCATCTAATTTCTTCTCCATCTCATTATCCCCTTCACCATTATGGGAAAGAAAACGAACAGCAGTAAGTGACACATCTGGACATGCAGTCATCCGATCAGCATAAGAAAGTGCCTCCCTCGCATCTGATCCTCCCATAAAAAGTAGAGCAAAATTATGAATTGATGACCGCCTACCTCTATTATGACTGTTAAGGGAGGCACCTTTGTCCACATAAATACCAACAGAACAAGGAGCATGGTTTAAGACGTTAGAGTTCACTAATTGAACCCCTTGTCTTGTCAGTACTTGAGTTCCTTTATAAAATGGGAGTATAATTAGAGAAGCTTTCTTCTCTAGTGCCAACTTGCATATGTCTTGATACATGCTCCTCTTTGGAGAATAGGATGTATATGAATGAATCTTGATATTTTCTCCACCAAAAATCTTCAATGCATTATGGATTGGATTTTGATCTATGTTCTCTGATTCTTGGTGATCGATAAAAATAGGAGCTGCACGACCAACTAGTTCAATTAGGTGCAAGGCATGAATCATGAAAGTCCTATGAGCATTTGGATCTGAGACCTCAAATAGAATATTTATAATACCAGGCACATTTTCCTCATCATGTATACAAGCTATAATGTGTAACTCTATGTTTGAAGAAGTATGTTGAATGTTCCTTCTTGTGTTAATCATATAAGGCCTTGTTGGATCATAAACTATACTGATGAATGGAGTAACTATAGATGTCACCCCTATTGTCAGTAGCACTAGAATTGTGAAATATGGTCTTGTTATCATCTGCATTAAAAGAAATTGAACATAAGAAATATAGCAAAATCGAACAAATTCAATAGATTTAGAGTTCATCTCAATTTATATAAAGGTGTTTGACACAGAATGAAAAAGAGATTTCTATATGACTAAAATAGAAAGAGTGCCATATATAGTGAAAGCATTACTTTTTTCAATTGCACTAATAATCATTTAAACATACAGGTTAAATTCCTAGGTAGGTAGGTTATTGATAGAAAGAAAAGAAAGAGCAGAGAACCTTCAAATCTATCCAGTGAATAAAGATCAAAAGCTCCACTTCACCTCTTAAGCTCAATACAAGGCTAAGAGCAAGACAATCTCTGAATGGCATATTAAAAAAATAGGAAGTGAAGAGGACAGTAACCATTTTAACAACATAAGCTGTCAGAGCCATAAAAAAAATTGGCTGAAGATGTGGCCAATGAGTATATATAGATGAAACATCAGTGAGCATTCCAACATATGCGAATGAAAATGGCATGAGAATATCCATGACAATTGTCTCTGTTTTTTCAACCAAAGTAGCTCCTAATGGAGGGCCATCTGGAATGGCGAGTCCCAACCAAAGTGGCCCATTAGCCACTGCAATACCACCCAAATCACATAAGAATCCAGTAAGCATTACTCCCAGGAGTATGAAAACAACATAAATTTGTTCCACTGACTTTCCTTCTGGGGTTACTTTAATTATCCATATCATAATCTTTCTAACCCCTCCAAAAATGGATGCTCCAATCATAAAAGAATAAAAAAGAAACCACAAAGCAGCCATACTTTTATGCTCCCCTTGTTTAGCTGCCTCAAATACAACAACAAATTGGATTCCAATAACATCACTTATTAAAGCAGTGGATAATGCCATTCTTCCAATTTCTGAGCTAAGAAGATTAAGCTCCCTGATAATTGGATAGATAACAGGGAAAGCTGTGATTGCAAATTCTGACGTTACTCCTAACATGGAAGAAGCTTTAGCTAATTCTTTTTCCATTGATTTTCGAAAACCTATTCCAATAAAAAGACTACATAACATGGGAATGGACACCCCAAATATGGCTATGTACCATTGTCTCTTCCCAACTTTCTTTAGATGTGTTAAATCTGTCTTTACACCAGATATGAAAAGGAAATACATAAAACCAACGAGTCCAATATTTTTTAGTATATAGTCAGCAATTTCTGGAAAGATGAAGTTGTGAAATCCCTTGCTTCTGCTCAAAATAGACGGGCCTACGATTATTCCTCCCTTAAGATTCAAAACAAAATTGGAACCACTAATTATAATGTAGTCACTTATATGAGTATTTGTTGAAAACTGAAAAGGCTAAGATGTCTACTTACTAGAAGATCAGAAATTATTCTTGGCTGGCGGAGAGGCTTGAGAAGATAACGAATGAGACGAGTGATGGCAATGATGGTGGAGATCTCTAACAAGACAAGGGAAAAAGAGAATTGCAAAGGATTTTCTCCTGAAAAAATACCAAATGTGTGGGGAGGATGGATACGTCGACATATTACAAGCCCTTCACTAAGGAGGTAAGGGTCTTCTGTGAGGTTCAACTTTGACATTATACTCTACTTTTTCATTCCATTCACTAGATAATCATATCCACATTGCAACATGATTATCCTACTTAGGAGTGGAGATGCGTTAAATGGGGGAAACACACTTCATTATCACTTTTATCTCTAAGCCAATAATTTTAGTAAAGTTTGTTACCTCAAAAGAATGCGCCAGACTATAAATGGATTTTTTTAAAATAACAAATTGCACCTCGAAATGTCTCTTCCTAATAAAACCTTTTTAATTTTAATAGTTACTATCAAATCTAGTAATAGGTAGAGTTTATACAATATTAATAAAAATAAGAAATTACTCAATTTTTTTTCAAAATTAAAGAACCAAAAAAGTTTGTAAACATATTAAATATTAAGAACATCGAACCTACCGCCTCATATATAATATTTTTTGTTAGTTATGTCAACATGTAACATACATCTCCGCAAAGAAAGTAATAATGCAAATATAAATAGATAGCCGTTCCCTAAAAGGGTATCTTATCAACCACAAAATCTAGTTAGAATACTGTAAAATAACTGGATATTGGACTAATGAAAATTAATTATAGCTTAATAGAATAGTACTGCTGCACAAGTAATGGATGAAATAATTTGATATTTTTAACAAGTTACTATATATTCTCTCTGAGAAATCAACAGTGGACAAACCCAAGGAACTACCACCTAATTAACCAGATCGAGCCTTGGTGAGCCTCAGTCAGCATCAGCGTTCATTTATCTTAGACGCAAATTGGCCGAGATGTGGAATGCCAATGAACCCCTAATCTTGATAAATTTGGGGAATGACTACCACATTGCTAAATTTAGCCACAGTGGTAATGCCTACAGAGCCCTCAATGAGGGACCGTGGTTCATAGCGGTAATTTTGTTTCAGTGAGGAAATTGGAACCAAATTTTGTCCCACAAACCTCAGTGACTACACATATTGCAATATGGGTGAGGCTCCCACAACTGCCAACTAAATTCGATGACAAATAGATTTGGAAAAGGTAGGCCAAAAATATGGAGGCTACTGAATAGATGCTTCATCTGTGACATTCAACGGGAGATGTGCAAGAATTTGTGTGCAAATACCCCTTGACACGCTGGTAAGAAGCGAAGTTATCATAGGCATGCATAAACAAAAAGTTGTCTACGAAGGTGAGGGAATATTGTGTCTAATATATTTACAAATAGAAACTACTGGGAACCTAATCACCAATTGAAAAGGCTGAGGTACCCATGGAATCGACAATGGAAAACCTTGGTGAGGGAAATCGGGAGGTCATTAGTTTCCCTAGAAAGGACACCAAATGGCATAGACATTATCATGGACCAGTGAGCCAAAGACATCAACTCAGCAAGGAAACCCATAACCCAAAATCCCATAATCCTGCAGGCTTAGCCCAAAAGGAATGAGACAAGCCTACTAAGGAAGAGAGGCCCAACAAAAGAAAAACTAAAATAAGAGAGGAAATTCCAAGCAAAATGAAAATAAAAAATCAACCCCAATTGACAAAGAAAAAAAAGTAAGTGCATCCCAGTTGGCAGACCCCAACGAACAGAGATGGAAGCCCAACCAACAACCACCAAACTCAATAAATGTCATTTATTGCCAAGTCCCTTGGTACTGTCCAACAACCTCTTAAAAAATTCAAAATAGATTTGGAAAGGAACAAGGCCCCACAAAAATTGCTAGAAAGGGGCACGTGGAATACCCACTATAAAAAATTCTCAATAATCCTTTACCTGCCAAAAACACTCTTCCACCATCTTCTCCAAATGAAGGTGTTTACTACTCTAGAGAAAATAATCATCACAAAAATATTGATAAAATCACGGTGGAGGTTTCATCAACAAAGCCTCTAAGCATTGCCCATAGAAAGTGGAAAGCCCCATTATTATAACTATCAGTAGAGAAAACCCCCACATTAACCCACTTCAATGGCGGCAAGCAAACCCCCCTACACCAAACAAAAAGAAAATTCCAATTGCACTAGCATCTACGCCATTGCCGCAGAACTACCAAATAACCTCATGGTTGGAAATGGGAATGAGGGACCGGTAGTTAACTTTTCAAGCACTTGTGGATGAAAGGCTAGTGACAATCATAGTCCAAGACCTAACGCATCTCGCACAAATACTAATAGAGGGACTAGACCATGCTATCGAGGATCTGGACATGCAAATCTAGATGGACACTTTAAGGAAAATACAATTAATGGGCAACATGAATATGATATCCACCTAAGAGGTGGGTGCACTCATAGGCCAGACATTCCAGAGTTTGTCGTTCTTTCCTTTTTATCCCTTTCTAGCATGCAACCAGAGCCTAAAATTTGTACCATTTGTATTGAGGGAGAATATAAATCCTAGTATACAAGCTCTAGAAATAAGAAAGAGCAGCATCCTAGCACAGGTGCTAGAAATATCAACCTTAGAGTTGCTAAAACAAAGCAACAAGGAAATGGAATAAATTTTGGCAAGTCTAAAAGAGCCTTACCCAAAGGTCTACATGCTAGAGAAATTGTGGATACGTGAGTTCAAGGGGATGAATTCTACTTTTTTTATGCAATGTTTAAGGAGCACAACCTCATGCACCTTGAACCTGAGGAACGAGAAGGACACAATCCCTACAACAGTGGCACTAAACCTCATAAGGACACCTCAAAAGGAGAAGGAGGTGGAGACCTTGGAATGGAATCAATGTCCATCACAAATGGCCAAGTTCATCATTTGGAATACTAAGGGGTTAAACAACTCCACCTTCAAGCGCCATTGTGATTCAATGGTCCTATAACCCATCACTTCTAGTCATTTTGGAGGCTAAAATCCAAGAACACAAACACCTCACAGAAGTTCTCAAATTTGACACCCAAAAATCAGTTGCTGAAGGTTTCTCAGGTGGAATCATTATTATGTGGAAGGAAGATGCACCCAATATTGACAATATTTTAATGACTCTTCAGAGATTTATGTGATGGTCAAGATAATTCCTAAACCTTATATTAGGATTTTGTTTTTAGCTATTTATATCAATCCAAACTTTCACATTAGACAGGGACTTTGGGAGACCTCAAGAACATCCCTAATACTCACTCTCTTGACTAGCTCATTACGGGTGAGTTTAATGAGGTCATTCATGCTAGGGAAAAATTAAAGGGGAGAGGCATTAAGAATGCTAGAGTGAAACCTTTCTAGAACTATCTTCAAAGTTGTGGTATGGTGGACCTAGGATAATAGGGTCAAAAGTACACGTGGGCCAATAAGCATTATCAGAACCACACTCAGCTCATTTTTTAAAAGGCTAGATAGATGCATAGCAAATGACTCTTGGTTAAAGTCATTCCTTAGATCCCTAGTTACTCATATACCTCGCACGAAGTTTGACTACTGTCCCCTTTTGCTTCTCTAAATGCTAGGCAATGCTCTGCAAATCCTAAGCCTTTTTGAATGAAACCCATATGTTACAGCCACCTTGTATTTGGGACCGTGTCCAAAGCACTTTTGGCAATGAGAATGGTCTTCTTGAGGCATTGATAGCTTCAAAAGAGAAGCCCCCATCTAGAATAAGCTGACTTCAGGCAATTACTTAGCAAAACTCTAGCTAGGATAGAAGGCATTCAAAGGTGTAGTAGATATTACCATATTGAGGCCCTCCAAAATAGAGAGAGGGAGAGAGAGAGAGTTGATTGATCATTATGATAGACTTATTCAAGTTGAGAAAGAATTCTGGATCACCAAATCTAGGATCAATTGGCCAAGTAAGGGAGATGCGAACACTAATTTTTTTCAGATTGCTACCCTGATCAGAAAAGAAGGAACCAAATCGTGTCCTTAAAATCTGAAGTAGGGAAATTGTGTGAGACCCAACAAGGCATACTAGACTACACCTTGAGTTACTACACTGAGCTCTATATAACTTATCAGAGCAAAGTGTATTGGGACCACACTAAATCCTACACTTACCACCATACCCCCAAACCTACCCCGCACACACAACCTCTAGGTGTCCCTCTCAAAGACGCTAAGAGCACAAGTCATGCCTCCAAATCTATAAAGAGGAATAGGCAATTGATGCTCTCAAGACCCAAGAGAACCAACATACAACTTGTGGTTACTATGCATATAACTATGGCAATTACAAATCCGACAAGTTCATAAGATAAGTCTATAAAGCCTCTATAAAATAACATAGGTGGGGACAAACCCCGCCTTATTTTAAACTATACCAAAATACCAAAATGCATATACTACAGACTCAGTAAAGAGCCAAATTAACTTGGACCATACCAAAAGCAGCTGAGTGTCGAGTGTGACTACACTGAAGGTCTACTAGCTGGAGTACCTTTACCTGCGCATGAATTGCAGCATCCCCCAAAAGGGATGTCAGTATGAAATAATATACTGAATATGTAAGGCAATAACATATATAAAATGAAAAGTCAAGTGAAATCAAATAGCAATACACAAATGCACATATCATCATAAAAGAACACCTTTCTTATACTTGTGGAACCATGTACTTACATTCTTTTCAGTGCTTTATTTAGACATATAATACAAGTGACTAGCTGATCAATAGCAAAGAGGATGACCTATCCTAGGCATTTTAACCCTTGGATGTTGTCCTCGCAATTACACAAATTGGGATTGACCCATGTTAGGCTTTAGCCCCTGGGTGCCACCCTCATAAACCAAGTGAGATCAACCCATGGTAGGCTCTTGCCCCTGGGCTGCTATCCACACTGTGAACAGTGTTCAAGTTATTCTTTAATACTTTGAGATTGTTAACTTTATGGTTATGATGATTGTTAAGCTCCGGAACGATGTACCAATAACATAAGATTAGATAATATTCTCTTAAGGTAGTAGAATAATATAGGAAATAAGTGTGATATTGACATACTACTTCGGAGTTTAAATGACAAGATTGGCTTCAAGGATGAAAGTACACTTTATGCTAGTGCTTGAAATGGTAATTTATATATTTACAAATAAATGACACTGCCACTATTGGAATAACACTTTGAGGAGCTTACTGGTTGATAGTGACACGAGTGTTAGATTTCATGCCAAAGAATATGAAAATAGGATATCCTTATATACCTTGTTGTTCCACCTTGTTATCACTACAATATAACCTCCCTTTTATTCTAAATATTTATCTACAATTGAATAGGTAATGAAAGCAGTATTAGTAGTGAATAATTACATGTAGGCAGTTCACTCGCACCCACATACCATGGTAGAAAGCCCGTAATTACTAAACTAAGGGTGTTCCTTCAATTCTTTCTCTTCTAATTGCTTTTGTGGTCACACCTCATACCACCACATACATACAACAACTCCTAAATATCATAATGTAGTAGCAGCAACGTGAACTTATGGTACCCAAGCATTGTCTCATAAGTTTCTACTAACGTTATACTTTAAATTCTGAAATGAGCTCATAATTGAAGTTAAATAGGACTCCCCTACATGGTCATCCCAACATGAATAAACTACCAATAACCTTTCCCACAACATTACATCATGTAAAAGGGACCTCTCCAACCATATTGACACATACACAATCAACTAATTAACTCAAGAACAAGAGAGGGAGAAAAGTGCAATAACTTACCTTACTTATGAAGGATTATTGCTCTCCTAATTTATATCTTCCAAGGGATGAATGCTCTGTCAATCCTAGCTTGAGATGAGGGATAATATTAAATAACCCTAAAGGCTTTTATAGAGGCTCTATGAAGATAAAAGGGGAAGAAAGAGAACCTTAGAAATTAGATTTTTTTCTCAAGTGTAAAATGGATAAAAAGAGCTAGTTATATTCCCTTTTAAAGGGACCAAATTTGGCCAAATTTCTCCTCAATTTTTGGCCACGATATACCAAGTAGGTGATGCACCTATTTGGCCTTTAAACTTGGGCCTTCATAGATCTTAGCTTATTGGGCCTTGGCTGCCCATTTTTCTTTTTTTCCTTTACTTAGGTTGGGCCGGAATTTTTAAGTAAATGCTTAATGATCTTAGGCCCTATAAGATAGTCAAACAAGTCTTAGTAGGTGGTGCATCTACTTGGCCCTTAGGCTGGTCAAAAATTCTAAGTAGGTGATGCACCTACTTGCTTCATTAATTCAAGAAAGTAACTCTTTATCTTACCTCATTTTAGAAATCTTAATCCCATATATTGTGTCTTGATATTTCTGTTTAGACTTTCAACTCAAATGGAATCTTATTATCTCAAATTTAAATACTTTTGTCTAGTTTAACTTGGACTTATCCTGCTAGAACATGAGGCATATCACAATGACTCTCAATCCAATTCAAATTATTATCACTCTTACGAAGAAGCTTAATCCCTCACCTATACCATAAATCCATACCAGTGTCATATAGATAGGACTAACATATAGAAAATATGGAGTGTTACATCATATCTGCCTTCAAGTCCTTCGAACCCCTGAAAGCCCTGGGCCCGATAGCCTTCACCATATGCTCTACAAAAAATACTAGGATGTTTTAGGTGAGCAAACCATCAAATTCTGCAGAAAATTTTTTGAAACATCCCAAATCCCTCCCATTGCAAATTAGACTCTCATATGCCTGGTCCCCAAGTGTTGTAACACCACTAGACTTAAGAACTTTAGACCTATGGGGATTTGCTACATGGTTTACAAGTTGATTATTAAGATCATTGTAAATAGGATAAAACCCTTTCTAGCCACTCTAATAGGTCCCAACCAAGCCAGTTTCCTTACTAATAAAGGGGTAGTGACGATGCCCTCATTATTCAAGAGTTCATCTCATACATTGGAAAAATAAAAGGGAAAAAAGAGAACATGATTCTCAAGATAAAACCTCAAAAAGGCTTTTAATATGTTGGAATGGTCCTTCGTTAGGAATACCCTAATCTTCTTTAATTTCCCAGCTAGCATGGTCAAACTCATCATGTCCTGTATATGTTCAAGCTCCATTGAAATCCTTGTAAATAGAAAGAAGACCAGAGCTTTCTACCCTTTTAGGGGAATTAGGCAGTAAGATCCTATGTCCAAACCTTTTCATCCTGTGCATGAAAAGATTATCTAGAGACATAGAGAGGGAAATCCACAAAAAATCCTAACCCGTATCAACAACTCAAAAGTAGACCTGAAAATCTCTCATCTCTTCTTTGATGTTGATCTTACTCTCTTTCCTAGAGCTGACTAGTAGAACTATGCTACCATTTTCAACATCCTCAAGATATTCCACCACCTAGATGATCAAAAGGTCAACCACAACAAATTAAGGGTCATTTTCTTCAAGAACTACACTGACCATAACAAAGAAGATTGCACAGACATCTTGGGAGTAAAAGAGCACACGTCTTTTGGAAAGTACCTAGGATTTTCCTACTTTTCACAAAAGATGAACCAATAGGGACTTTCAATTTCTAATAGATAACATGACAAAAAAGCTTGTTTGGTGGAAGATCAAGTTGATTAGCATGGCAGGGAGAGTGGTGCTGGCGAAAATAACCCTGGGAGGAATTCCATCTCATGTGATGAGATACATTAAGTTACCAGGAAGGCTCTCAAAAACTATAGATAAATTAACTAGGAATTTTATTTTGGGCACCACACAAGAGAAAAAGAAAATGCACCTTATTAACTAGGACACAGTAGCCAGTAATAAAGAAAGTGAGGCCTAGGGATCTAGAAAATAGGCTATCCTTCAGGACTAGCTTGGAGGATCACTCAACAACTTGGGAATCTTTGGGTAAGAGTTCTTATAGAGAAGTACAAGAGGCAAACTATCTATGGAACTAACAAGCATGTTGTTTCAGGACATGGAAGAATGTTTAAAATGGATAGAAAGATATCAAAGGAGCTACAAGATGGATAGATCATAAAAGAGATGAAGTTAGCTTTCGGAGAGATGCATGGCTACCATACTTATACTCAATAATGAGTTATATCTATGGGCTACAGAGTAGAGATGCACACAAGCTCAGAGTCTCAAATGTATGGAAAGAAGATGGATGGCATCTGGAACAACTGACTTTCCAACTACAGGCTTAAGGCCATCATTCAAGAATAATCAATAAGTAAGAAGGATAATAAGGAAGAAAAAAGAATTTTGGGACTCACTAATAATCGCCTTTTCAAAGTATGCAACTGCCAAAAACTAGAATACCAACCATAGAAAAAAGGATGTGTCCAACATGACTGATTATGGACACATTTGGAAGGCAAATATTCCAAATAGGATAAAACCTTTCTCTGAAAAGTACAACATAAGAAGATCCCCACAAACCTTTTTTTGTACACTAGGGGACTGGAAATTAACCTGAAATGTCAAGATTGTGACCATTCAAAATAAGACATTGACCATACTCTCTTTCAATGCACAATGGCTACTTTGTTTTGGGAGGAGGTGAGGAAACACAACACCACCCCCATAATCCCAGTGAAAGATAGACGGTATGACATACATTGGCTTCCATACTAGAAGACCATAAAATATTACTACCATACTCCATGGCTAAGCTAGGATAACCTTTTTCCCTACTACATGTGGCACATCTAGAAAATGAGGAATAATAATACCTTCAACGGCAGAAAGTGCATACTTAGCTATGACCATGTATATGGCCAGGCTATCGAGTATGCACAAATAGTTACCAAGGATAAAAGGAATAAAGGAACTCCCTAAACAATCTATTTAAAATGGAACCCTCCTGACAAGAACACCTTCATGTTAAATATTGATGGGTCTGTGCAAACTGATTCAGGTCCCGAGGAGATAAGGGAGTCTTTAGAGATCATGAAGGAAGGTGGATCATTGGATTCAACCAGTCCATCCCTTACAAGACCCTTGTGAAGTTAAATTGAAAGCCCTTGAAAGGGGACTTCAAATTACAGTGTGCCACCAACTCTTACCTCTTCAAATAAACACAAATGTAAAATAAGTCATAAGTATGATAAAATTAGGCAATCAAAAGTATAACATTTTAGTTTGTGACTGAAGGTACTTAATGAGCAAGTTGGAAGGAGCGATACTACACCATGTATTCAGAGAGCAAAATCAGGTGGTTGATGCTTAGACAAAAGCAGGAACAATGAAAACTAACTATGCAAACACTATGCTTTTTGTAGTTCTTTCAATGTTTGTCGAAAAACAATCGCAGCCAGACATCCTAAGAACTAATTATGTTAGAAAATCAAACTCTACTATTTCAATTTCTTAGAGTTAGAATGTGCCCTAATCAGACATCATTTTGGCCCAAAGCTTTGGCTTGGATGCTACTATTATGCTTTAATTATTAATGCAAGATTCTATTTCACCAAAAATGAATGAAATAAAAGATGGATTAAATTTTTAATTATGTCTTACTTTGTATACAAATATAAGCAATGCCTTATGATCCTTGGCATGTGATGGATAGATCACCTATAAATAGAGCCCGCCCTTTTTCCTAACTATTAAAAATATCCGACTATATTCTACTTTCTAATACATGGTAATGATTGACATCCCATCATTTGAGTTGTCTAATATTACAGAGCATGGATAGTGTAAATGATCCTCTAAGTTATTTTTATGTAAATGCCTTACTATTATCATTTAGAATATTCTCATAGCGACCTGAAGTCATTATGACTTGCTATCGCTAGTAGCTCGACCATCTGGTTATTCATTTATATTCAATGTAGGTTTAATGTTTTGGAATTTTTTAAGCTTCAATAGTCTACTTCGGTCAAAAAGGTAAATGGCCTCAGAATACAATTTTGAAAGCTCTATCAGCTCCATAGGGTCATAGGCTAGAGAAATGGACGACTCAAATCTCAAGACTTTCAAAGTGAGTTTGTACAATTAGTTGTCTTAGCTTTTAAGTTATAGCCTATATTTTAACTTGGTTACATTTTCGAGATAAATGTGCCCAAATGAAAGTTCCATCAGTATAGTTAACTCTGACATATCAAATTTGGTGTAGAATCGTAACACCAAAAAAGTTAAAAAGTCAAGTTGAAAAAAAAATACAAACAAATAATTTGGTGCAGGATATATGAGATTATGTACCGATGGTGATTGTAGATGAGTCTTAGAATTTGTGTAAAATTTCAAAATTTGTAAGTGATCATGATCAAGTTTCGTGGCTCATAGAGGATACCCAGAAATGAGATGCAAAGAGTTCGCAAAAGTAACCTCAGATAGGATGAAGAGTGCTTTATGGGTGTAGAATATTTGATGAGTCATGGTTTTGCATTTAACATATGATACTTTAGTGCATTTATTCTACGGACGGACAAGATGGATTGTAGACACTTTTTTTGGAACGTGAAAATATTTTCTTGCAAATTGAAAAACTAACCGTGTTTTTACAGATGAGGTTCCACAAGCAGTAAATGAAACTACGGTTCATAGAACCCTCTCGTGATCCAAGTCGGTAGCTATTTATTAGGGGTGATTCAATCTTTTCCTATATTTTTAACTTCTATACTACATCTTGAGTTATTTTAAGGGAGACTTAGAGGTTCCAATAAATCTAATCCCTCATTCTTTCTACCCCCAACTCAATTAGAAAATCCTCTTTCTAAAACTACTATCTCAAGTAAAGATCAAGGTCCATTCTAGGCTTCTTCTATTCAAGCTTTCAATTCCAATTTTAATGCTAGGATTCTACCTAAGATATGTGAAAATTTCACTGAAAGATTCTCTTTCATTCATATAATCCCATGTTAAACTCAATTTCTCAAAGTTTTGATTACTACTTAACTTAGGGTTCTAATGATTTTGTAATGGTTTTATTAAATTGCATCCAGTTCTTCTAAATTAATCTCATGATGCATGATTTAAGTATAATTTATTAATTTTTAGGAATCATTTTCAGGAATCCATGCCATGCAAGTATGATATGATCTTTAAATGCAACTATATTTCCATGCATAACTTATGATTTAAAGAAAAATACAAGATTACGATGCTTTTAAGCAGATAGCATTATGATTCTATGAAAGCTAGGCTTTTTCGATTGAAACATTGTTATTATGCAAGAACTTAATGATGTTGATGCTCTAGTTAAGTAATCATGACTTGTCGTGATCCGAATCTGATCCATGATGGTGACTACTATAAAACCACAAGTAGGCAAGTGTAGACAAAACAAATTAGCAAAACACAACAATTTAATAAAACTAACTAAATAAATAAGGATAAACAAAAATAGAGATAATAATAATAATCAAAAACAATTCGAACATAGATATGCAAATACAATTAAAAATATAAGAGAGGCCCGAAAGTGATAGAAAGACAAACTAATATAAGACCATAACTCTAGACGTGTTGTAACCATACATAGTCTACTATGTATAGAAAGGCTATATATATACATATACATGAGAATTTATTATAAAAATATAAAATCCTAGTCAGTACAAAAAGAGGGAAGGCAGCAAGTCTCTGAATGCTTGGAGTATCATTCAGAATTCTTTGCAAATCAAATATAGGAACAAAAATTAAGTGTTGAAAAAAAATATACAAACTCTAACAAGTACATAGATATTCATAGTTGGCTGCTCCACGCACATGCAATTTTTTTTTGCCTTGTGAATTTTGGCTGATTCTAATTCCATCAAATCAATTATTGTGAAAAAAACTTTTTCCCCTTTACTTCTTTCCTCTTATAGGATAATTCATTAACATGACTACCCTTGCAATTTTGTTTTGAGTTTTTATTGTTCTAATCACTCATTACACTTAGAAGAAATACAAAATTAGTACATTCTTTGAGTTCTTATGACCCCTTCTCCCATATTCATTCAAATTTCAATAATCTTATTTAATTATAGAATACAAATGATAATCTTGGTAGAAGTCTCATGAAACAAAAAAGATGAATGTATATAAACAAAAAGGAAAGAATACCAAAAAGAGTTGTACATAAATAGTCTTACTTCTTTCGAATTTAGTATGAAAGTTGGTAAGGATTTGATCTCTTACTATCTAATCTACTTCTCCTACCCTATTTTAAATAAAAAATAATAAAAAAGGGAATACAAGGGATTAAAGGCGTCAAAATTTCTTATCTTCGATCCTTGGCTACTTCCGATCCCCTCATAGCTATTATCTTATCCAGGCAACTTTTGTCTTCATATCACTAATCATCGATTATTTCTTTGTCATATTTACTTTTTCGTCATATCAAAATATATATAGTCTTTAATATTATTACTATTTTCTTCCATTTGGTACCAAAATATTAAAAGGTCTTGTCAATGACAAATTTTAGAAACTTTAAACATCATTGCATAGTAAAGATGGTGGTAATTGATAACCATTAGCATTAATTAAGTCACTAACAAAGCATTAGTGTGGTAGTGATAAACTACATTAGTGTTCTTGTTAACAAAGCATTAGCAGAGTAGTAATTAACAGGGAAACTGTTAAGTTTGTTATTACATGGAATGGGAGAGGTTAGGGAGTATAATTCAATTCAAACATTTTTCATATATGATAACTATTAATATAATTTATGAGTTATGATCATAAAAATTTATATTAGTAAATGAAATAAAGACAATTAAGTCTTTATATTAAATAATATGAATATATATAGTATTAATTAACATATTTTTTTTGTACTATAATCTTATCTATATATATAAGGAAATGTTGAATTCACCTACGTGGAGCGACCACAAAAAAAAATTCTTTCTGAATTAAAATTGGACTTTTTCCATGTCCACCCTACACATTCTCAAACGACACTCTACTCTCAAAAGGTGACTACACTGCTTTGCCTTCAATGATTGACGACAATAGGATAAGCCTCTTCACCAGATCTTCCTCTATACTACCCATCACCTTTAATCCAACGCTTTCTTTTGCTGATTTTTGATGTCCTCCTCATTTTTCAATGTCTCTTCAATAGTGTATACATTGGCTCTCTGTTTATGTTTTTTCTTTTTTATTCTTCTTTTTCAAGATTGATTTCATGAAGTAAATATGACACCCCGTAACTCTATGCTGTTACATATCCATGTTTCAAGCCTCATTTGGTAAGGTTTGGGGTGTATTAGGTTCATGGGAGATTCCTAGTACCTAAACGAGTCCAAGACTTCTCTAAGAGTTGAGTTTTTAGTGATGGTTCATGCAAGGGTCAACTTTAAACAAGGATAACTCTTAGGTCATTTGGAACTGGGTGGCCAACGATATGTCAAATGAAAGCCATTTGAGTTGGCTTCGCAATGCACTGGGTTTCACCTTTTTCTGATGTTGAATAAAGGAGTTATGACCTTTTTCGTGAGACCATTCCATGCAGTGAAGCCCCACGGGCACCTATACGGGCAGTCTGGCCTTGTACGGGTTGTGGAAAATGTTTGGGTCTGGAAAATGGCGTGGTAAGGCTAAGTATTAGTCCATGACCAGTGGCATGGGTCGTGTGACTCACCACTGGTCATAAGGAGGGGTGTGGAGGTGTTTTAGGATTCTTGGCTAGGCGTTGGTGGCATTGGAAGCTAAGGCATCGCCCACGACTGCATTGTACGGCTTGTGTAAAGGGGTACGCGTCGTGGAATATAGGAGCGTGCTGTCATGTAATATTTTCTTGTCTAAGTGAGTTGGGACGGACTAGGAAATGGTCCATGTAACACTACATGATCCATGAAGGTGGTCGTCAAAGTGACGTCAATGCTAACTTTTTCTCAAGTATTCCAATTCCATTTTTCTGTCTAAGTCTTGTCTTAAGAGAACTTTACACGACCCATGGAGTGCCACAAGTCCAGTAAAGTCTCTAGTGAGAAAACACTTTGCCAATTTTTTCATCCGTTCACTAATGGCATTTTCATAAATGTTAATTACTCTAATTTCCTTTTTAGACTTCCAATTCTATCTTAACCTTCCTAAAAGAGCTAAACAAGTTTCTAAAGGATAAAACTCATTACTATCATCTCAAATATATTCTCAATTCTCTCAAAGCCTCCATCAAGCCCCAATTCAATTTCAAGGAAAACCCAAGAACAAGATTGGATTCAACGATCATTTCCAAGCCTCCATTCTTCCCAATCTCAATTCCAAGCAACTCTAGACCTAAGATATGTGGGTTTCTTTCACCCGTGATACCTAAGATTTCTTTTCCTAAATTGCATGATTTAATGTTGAGTTTACAAATGGGTTTACTAATATGAACATGTCTATGAACTATATTAAAGCTATATAAAGTTGTGACTATTTGGCTGTTGTGAGCTATATATCTTGGATCTATTGTAGTTTTTGATGTGAATGCCTTGTGGGTGTTGCAAGATGGTGATTGATGATTTTACAATGGATTTACTTACATTATTTCATCTCTAAATTGCATAGTCTTATATTACCATTTCACACTCGCCAAGTGTTTGATAAAATGCTTGGTTATGGTTTATTGAGGAATTGAAGGTCCCAAGCATGAGATATGATATGAATGATATTATGATGATGCAATGAGATTATGTATATGATTATTCCTATATGAAGTATTGCATTAGAGCCTATGATGAATCCTATATAAAGTGTAGAACTCGACCATGCCCAATCCGGTGGGTCTAAGCGCCTGAATAACCTAGTGAAGGGTTTGTACTTCTCCATCTAGTGATGGGGCGATATCATGACTAACCTATATACGAGCTAGTACTCATCAACCTAGATAAGGGTTAGTACTCATCCACCTATGTGATGGGTTGGTATCATCACTAACCTAGATGGGGGTTAGTACTCGTCCATCTAAGTGATGGGGTGGCATCATTCCTAACCTAGATGGGGGTTAGTACTCATCAACCTAGACGAGGGTTAGTACTTATCCACCTTGGTGATGGGATGGCATTGTCACCAACCTAGATGAGGGTTAGTACTCATTCACCTAAGTAATGGGGCAACATCATCACTAACCTACAAAGGGTTGTACATTTGGAAATCTAGCTTGGTATCTTCTTCACATATGATACCCTATACAAGCACGAGTTACTTAAGCATGTTTTACTTAAGCATTGTCATACATGGCATATTGAATATTATGTCTATTTATTAATATCATGAATTTTGACTACGATGTCTAATTCTTGTTGTATTGCATCCTACATACTTAGTATATTTAAATGTAATACCCTATGCATACATGATTTTACCATGTAGGAATTAGAGCTTCATTTGGTCATCATCATCATCCATGTGGCTAGTGGTATCCATTCAAGCTAGTTGGTGAGTCCGCATGTGCGAGTGTTGTATCTATGTTCTTAAGCTATGTATTAAAGACTATCCTTCTTTTTAGTATACTTTTGCTATAAGGGTGAGCCCAGTCGCTTGTCGTGGCCCCCGTTAAGTCCTATGTTAGAGGTGTTGTTAGGCAAGTTATGTATCATGCTTGAGCTTTGACTTACTTATTATATTCAAGATATTTAAATATGAGTCTCTCCTGTAGTCCCAAGTCCCCGTATTTATGTTCGTTATGTTGTTTTGCATTACTTCTGTGACCAAGTATATGTAATAATATGCTACTAGGCTTGTTTGGGATTCCTTTGAGTTCCCCATTCGCAGATCATGTCTAGGACCTAAGCTTGGGCCATGACAAATATGGTCTCAGAGCACTAAGTTGATAAATCCTCGGAGTCCTATGCACCACATCAATTAGACTCCTATTTTTGGTTGTGAAGCGCGCCATGACTATGAGTAGGAGGCTATGAGATTTTTTAGAAAATGTTACCCTTCTTCATATTCTAAGTTGTGCTATAGAGTTGAGTTAAGTTTTTCCTCCCTAATGATTGTTCTTTGCTATGCTAGATCATGCCAAACACTCGAGGAAGAAGGGCCCAAACTCCCTAAGAGCAACTTACCAATGCTGAGTTATGGGATGCTCTCACGATACTTGCCCAAGTTGTGGCCAATGAAGTCAACCAAAGGGCCCAAGCCCTTCATGCTACTATGGGAGCTAGGGTAAGAGACTTCATGAGAATGAATCCTCCAGTTTTCTATAGGTCAAAGCTGGAGGAAGACCCACAAGAGTTCATTGATGATGTCTACAAAATCTTGAATATAATGGGCGTTGCTCCGAATGAAAAGGCGGAGTTGGCGGCATACCAACTCAAGGGGTAGCCCAAATTTGGTATGATCAATGGAAGGGGAAGAAGGGAAAGCAGTATGTGATACTTTGGGAGGAGTTCAAATTGGCTTTCCTCAATCAATTTTTCCCTCTTGAGTTTAGGAAAGCAAAGTTGGTGGAATTTATGAACTTGAGATAAGGTGCTATGAGTATAAGGGAGTATGCCCTCAAGTTTAATCAACTTTCAAAGTATGATCCTTATTTGTTGGCCGATCCTAGATCTAGGATGAATAAGTTTGTGATGGGGGTCTCTGATTGGGTGAGTGAAGAATGCTGGTTCGCTTTGCTAATTAGTGATGTGCACTTGTCTCAACTGATGACATATGTCGAACAAATGGAGGAGGAGAAATTGAGGAAGAGAAGAGATAATAAGGCCAAGAGGGCCTGTTTTGAGGGTAAGTTTCAAAAGGGTAGCCAGTCTTATCATGGCCAAGGCTCTTCTCATGATTCTATGCTGGGTTTTCTAATGATTTCCCAAGGGCCCGAGGTGTTGAAGGTATGGCTCCGAATGTTGGGTGTCCAAAATATCGTAAGGATCATAGTGGCCCACGCTTGAGAGGTACTAACACTTGTTTTAGTTATGGGTGGATGGGTCACAAAAAGTTTGAATTCTCTCATTATTGTAACAAGGGTAAAGGTGGTAAAGTTGGTAGAGGGGGTTCTCTGAGGCATAATCATTTCTATACTCTTCAAGGGAGGCAAGAAATGCCCGATGATATTACCAGTAAGTTGAAGTTTTCTTGGATTTGATATATGTGCATTGTTGGGGCCTGTGTGCCATTATTTCTCTCTTAATTCTTTTTAGTTGCTAGAAAGTCCATACGTGTTGATCCATGTTCATCTTGCATTAGAATTTGCCTTGTGACTTGTTAGAGTTGGTGTAGTGGTTTGTGGTGTTATACTTGGGATGGAATAGTTGCATGCATGTTGTGTCTTCATGAAGATTGGTTGATTTATGCATTGGCTATGTTTATAGGTCTCTATAATATGGTTTTAAAGCCCTACCTTTATATGTTTATGGTGGTCTCTTGTAATGAGGTATTGAATTGTGTAGAGCTTGTGAATTATTCGGGGGTAGTGTTGCGAGTCTTGGAGGATAAGACGTTCTTTACTAAAAGATGATATGAGTGTGCTTTAGTTCTTTTTTGGTAAGGCTAGCATTGGGGTTGGTGCTCTAAGTAGGTTGACTATGGGTAGCTTAACATATATGGATAATGGTAGCAAAGAGAAGACTAGTAGGGTCCATTGGTTGGCTAGGTTGGAAGTAGGATGAGGGAAGTTGGGAATGATAGTATAATGTACTTGGTGATTCCAAATCTTTTTGGATTAAGAGGTCTAGATTAGGCAAGGCCTTGATTCCTTATTATTAGAGTTGAAAGTTCTGGGTGAGAAAATGATAGAGTGGAGGTTGATCCCAAGGGAGAGATGGTGGTTGTGGTACCAAGTGGACTAGGTGTGTTTAAGGTTGGCAATTGAGTTGAGGATTGTGAGTCCTTATAGAGTGTAAAGGGAGGTTGGTAAGGTTGCATCATTTTGGGATTGCCTATGGATGTAGATATGGTTCATCTGGTTCTTCATGCTTCTAGGTGGATGGGATGTGTTGGTGACTCTAGTGCTATAGTACTCCTTGAAATTATGGGTGATTTGGAGGACAAGTTCGCTTAAAGGAAGGTTTCGGTGGAGGTGTTGGATGGATGAGTGGACAAGTTAGTTAATGAGGATATGGTATTCGTCAAGGCCACTTTGGAATAGTCGTCCATTAGTATGTGTTTCTGAGGAGCTGGTGTGGGCATGGAGAAGCAATACCTGTATCTCTTTCATTCTATTCACGCTTATAATGACATGTCAAGTCCTTTTTATGATTCTAAGTCTCAAGTAATGGTCGTTAAGTCATTGCATGCATTCATATTCATGTTAATAGGATTATGAGAAGTTTCAATGTACATGTTGAACTTTACTTGGAAATCTTATTTATGTGCATTATTTCATTCATGTTTGGGCTAATGTCTTCATGACTACTTTCCTTGTGTACGTTTCTTTGACATTCAGGGATGAATGTTCCCAAGGGGAAGATATTTTGACATGCCGTAACTCTATGCTCTTATATACCATTTTTCAAGCCTTATTTGGTCAGGTTTGGGTGTATTAGGTTCATGGGAGACTCCTAGTAGCTAAACGAGTCCAAGACTTCTCTAAGAGTTGTGTTTTTAGTGATGGTTCATGCAAGGGTCAACTTTAAACAAGCATAACTCTTGGCACATTTGGAACAGATGGACCACGACAAGTAAAATGAAAGCCCTTTCAGTTAGCTTTGCAACGCACTTGGTTTTGACCTCATTCCGCTGTCGGATGAAGGAGTTATGACCTTTTTCGTGAGACCATCCAGTGCAGTAAAGCCCCACTGGCACCCATATGGGCAGTGTGGCCTTGTACATGTTGTGGAAAATGTTTGGGGCTAGCAAATGGCGTGGTGAGGCTAAGTCTTGGTCCACGACTAGTGGCATGTGTCATGTGACTCACCACTGGTCGTTAGGAGGGGTATGTAGGTGTTTTAGAAGGCTTGGCTAGGTGTGGGTGGCATTGGAAGGTAAGCCATGTGCCACGACTGCCTAGTACAACTCGTGTGAAAGGGTATGGGCTGTGGAACCTGGGAGTGTGTTAGTCTACAACATTTTTTTATCTAAGTTAGGTGGGATAGACTAGTAAATGGTTCGTGTAACACTACAGGGTCCGTGAAAGTGGCCGTCAAGCTAACTTTTTCTCAAGTGTTTCAATTCCATTTTTCTGTCTATGTCTTGTCTCACGGTCACTCCACATGCCCCGTGGAGTGCCACACAACCAGTGAAGTCTCCAATGAGATGACATTTTGCCAATTTTTCTATTTGTTCACCAATGGCATTTTCGTAAATATTAATTACTCTAATTCCCTATTTAGACTTCCAATACTATCTTAACCTTCCTAAAATACCTAAACAAGGTTCCAAAGGATAAAACTCACTAGTCTCAGCTCAAATCCACGCTCAATTCTCTCAAAAGCCTTCATCAAGTCCCAATTCAATTTCAAGGCAAACCCAAGAACAAGATTGGATTTAAAGATTATTTCCAAGCCTCCATTCTTCCCAATCTTAATTCCAAGCAACTCTAGACCTAAGGTATGTGGGTTTCTTTCATGGGTTCCTTTCACACATGATATCCAAGCTTCCTTTTCCTAAATTGCATAATTTAAAGTTGAGTTTACAAATGGGTTTACTAGTATGAACATGTCTATGAACTATGTTAAAACTATGTAAAGTTGTGACTATTTTGCTATGTTGTGAGCTATATATCTTGGATCTATTGTAAGTTTTGATGAGGGATTTTGATTTAAACGCCTTGGGAGTGTTGCAAGATGGTGATTGGTGATTTTACAATGGATTTACTTGCATGCTTTCATTCTAAATTGAATTGTCTTATACTATCATTCCACACCGCCAAGTGTTTGATAAAATATTCAGTTATGGTTTATTGAGGAATTGAAGGTCCCAAGCGTGAGATATGATATGAATGATATTATGATGATGAAATAAGCTTATGTATATGATTATTATTATATGAAGTATTGCATTAGATCTTATGATGAATCCTATATAAAGTGTAGAACTTGATCATGCCCAATCCAAGGGGTCTAAGCGCACGGATAACCTAGTGAAGGATTTGTACTTCTCCACCTAGTGATGAGATGGCATCATGACTAACCTAGATGGGGGTTAGTACTCATCAACCTAGATGAGGGTTAGTACTCGTCCACCTCAGTGATGGGGTGGCATAATCACTAACCTAGCAAAGGGTTGTCCACTTAGAATTCTAGCTTGGTCTCTTCTTCACATATGATGCTCTATACAAGCATGAGTTACTTAAGCATATTTTACTTAAGCATTGATCATACATGGAATATTGAATATTATGTCTATTACTTAATATCGTGCATTTTGACTATGATGCCCAGTTCTTGTTGCATTGCATCCTACATACTTAGTACATTCAAACGTACTAACGCATACCCTATGCCTACATGATTTACCATGTAAGAACCAGAGCTTCATTTGGCCATCCTCCTCCTCCACGTGGATAGTGGTATCCATTCAAGCTGGTTAGTGAGTCCTCATGTACGAGGGCAATATCTATGTTCTTAAGCTATGTATTAAAGACTATCCTTCCTTTTGGTATACTTTTACTCTGAGGGTGATCCCAGTTGCTTATCTTGGCCCCGTTAAGTTCTATGTTAGAGGTGTTGTTATGTATCATGCTTGAGCTTTGACTTACTTATAATATTCAAGCTATTTAAATATGAGTCTCTCCCATAGTCCCAATTCCCCTTATTTATGTTTCTTATATTTTATTACATTACTTTTGTGACCAAGGATGTGTAATGATATGCTACGAGGCTTGTTTGGGGTTCGCCATTCGTCAGTCACATCTAGGCTCAAAGCTTGGGTCATGACAGTAAAGAGAGTTTGAATTATCATTAATTGCTTGAATACACACAAATAAATGCTTAAGGGGGGGGATTCCGACTAGTGTGGGCAAAAAAAATGAGAAAATCTAACCGAATCAAAATAATTTAATTTTTTGGTTTTTCAATTTGATTTTAATTCTTTCTTTAAAACTTTAGTTTTTTGGTTCGATTCTCGGTGTAAGGGTTGCAAAACCACGATTCACCAACATATTAAAATTTTATTATATTAAATATATTTTTAAATTTTTATTTTTAAATTTTAGCCCAAGCCCAATCCAATTATCCAAATAATTTTAACCCAAGCCCTGGAGCACTTTTCACTTCCCTTTCCGTTTTACTTTTCTGAAAAGATACTTTGGTAGCGGGAGGCTGGAGCCCCTTTTGATTTTCTGATTTTTCTCACTGTGGATCCATGACAACGTTTGACTAGTCGATAAGACAATGATGGCACAGGTGGCACAGATGTGAGATGACAATGAGTTATCCAAGTAGGTAGTTGCTCTGTCTCTCTCAGGGACGATGAGTCGACGACGGCCGATCTATTTCACTCTCTCGTCTCTGCCATGACTCCTAACAATGAGGACACTGCAGCAGGCAGCAGCAAAAGCAAAAAAGATATGTGTATTGTGAACAGGTTACTTCATTCTCTAATTCAGTTATAGCAAAAGCAAGAACATTACTACATTTTCTAGTTCAGCTCATCTTTCGATTATCCAGTACTTTAGTTTAATCAGTGATATGTACCAGTAACTTGGTTTAATCAGTAATGTTCATTCTTCAATATTGTTTATTGGTTTCATTGATTTAATCAGTAATGTTAATACTCATCAGTTGGTTTAAATATTTTTTTCCTTTTATTTTCTCTTTGTTGGATAAAGCTAACTTAGTTAACTATGTAAGGAGGAAAAATTGAAAAGTAACTTTATTAACTCTAATAATCATTCTATCTTTGCCTCGTCTTGTAGTCGTTACTCATTATATATTTGTGTTGCTCACTAATTACTATTGAATATTATTTTTGTAGATGGAGGATAAAAATAAAATTAGTGTTGTCGATTCGAGCGATAGCTTACTTGCTCTTAAAACTGATAGCATTGGCAACCAACTTACAAATAAAAGAAAAAAAATAGCACCAAGGTCCAACGTTTGGACTCATTTTGATAAGTGTGATGGTAATAAAGCGAGCTGCAAGCAATGTAGAAACATTTTGGCTTATACTTTCGATAATGGTACAATTGGATTGAATCAACATTTAGGAAGGTGCGCCATTTACAAGCCTATGATTGAAAGTTATTCTCAACATAAGTTTAAATTTTCATCTACGGATGCACCACTTTGAAAATTTGAACAAGAAGTAGTTAGGAGGGCTCTAGTTGAGATGATAATTGTGGATGAATTACCTTTTAGCTTTGTGGAGAAGGAAGGTCTTAAAAAAGTTTATGAATTAAGCTCTACCTCTATTTCAATTTCCTTCTCATAGGACAATAACAAGAGATTGTCAAGATCTTTACAGTGAACTAAGATGTGATCTAAAGAAGTCTTTTAGAGAAGTACAACCAAAGATTGGTCTCACTATTGACACATAGATATCAATGCAAAGAATTAATTATATGTGTTGGACTGCTCACTTTATTGCCAAAAATTTGATTTTGCATAATAGAATACTAAATTTTCCCCCTATATCCTCATAAAGGTGAGCAAATGGCAGAGGCTATTGGTAATTCCTTGCATGAATGAAACATGGACATTGTGTTTTGTGTTACCCTTAACAATGCTTCTTCCAATAGTGTTACAATTAGATATGTGGAGAACCAATATAATGGGTGGTTAACATCTTCATGTGAGATGTATTGCTCACATACTTAACCTAATTGTGTAATATCATGCAACGTAGAGATAACATCAACATGAGTGGCATGTACCCCTCAAAACTATTCACAAGGAGTCAAGCAAAAGATCTCCAAGACCGACAAGCATTGTTCATGAACAATGAAGCAGTAGAGGAGCTTGAGGGTTACCAAAGGAAGGCTTATAATGTGTGGAAGGTCTATCAAGGTGAGAAAAAGGAGGAAAAGAGGTCATGTGTGCAAATGGCTACTACTTGAATTCAAGAATTTAAAAAAAAGGCAACCAAACAAGGACCTTACTCATCACGGTAAAATTGTAAAGAATATATCTTCTTTTATTTACTTAGTATAAATAACCTTATTTTATCATTTGGAAGACTTAGACTATATTAAATATTGTATTCTCAAATTGTAGTATCTTCTTAGTGAGTAATGAATGAGTAATTAGGGTGAACTCTTAGAATTGTTAGTTGACTTGTTGGCTTGATTAATTGAAGTGTTGCCCATTTGTGGTTCTTGGATTCCTTCAATTGTCTATCACGACCCAAGCCTGGGCCAAGACATGACACGGTGAATGGGGAACCTGAAGGGACCCCAAACAAACCTCTTAGCATATCGTTATACATCCTTGGTCGCAGAATCAATGAAACAACAATAATAGATAGAAAAAGGGAATATGGGGCTAAAGGACATCTTTGATACCATAGGAACATAACAACTAATAGTATAGCATTAAAGTATCATAAGGTTCCAACAATACCTCTATACATAGATAGGAGCAGGGGCCAAGCTCACCATCATAGCCATAAGTTTCCAACATAAGAAGAGGCAATACATAGCATAAATTAAGAGAGGTATGTCCTCGGTGTTGAGGACTCACAAACTTGCTTGGAGAGAAATCGTACTAGCCACGTGGAGGAGGAGGCTGATCAAGTGGAGCTCTAGTTCCTATATAGTATTATCATGTCGGCATAGAGTATGCATTAGTACGTTTAAATATACTAAGTATGTAGAATATAAAGCAATAAGAGATAGATAATATAGGGAAAATGCAACATTATAAGCAATGGATAACATAATAGCAATATGACATATATGAATGATGCTTGAAGTAAAACATGCTTATATAGAATATATTACGTATGTAAGAAGAGACCAAATTATGATGGATTATCTCACCTACTATCCATGGTGATTCAGGTATCAACCCCTTAATTGGTTGGTGGTTGTATCACCCTACCACCCATGATGATTGAGGTATCAATCCCTCAATTTGTTGGTGGTTCTATCACACTACCATCCCTGGTGATTGAGGTATCAACCCCTCAATTTGTTGATGGTTGTCTAACCCTATCATCCATGGTGATTGAGTCATTACCTCCTCAACTAGGAATGGTCAATTTACAATACTATAAGCACTTTTCATGAAAACAACTCACATAAATATTCCTTTTATCATCATAAAGTCATTCAAGTCATAGGCCATACAATATATCATCATAGCTAAAGAATTCAAAATCAGATATTTTATCAAACACTTGACGGGTGTGTAATGCTAGTAAAAAATCATGCAATTCAAGAGTAAAATCATGTAATGTAATACCCTTATGCAATATACATTAAAACCCTTCATCAAATCCCAAAATAGATCATAGATTAATAGCTCAAAACATGCTTAAATAGTCACACTTTTATGAAATCCCAACTTAGTTCATAGTCAAATTCATAATAAGTAAGACCAATAAGTAAATCAACTTAGAAACATGCAATTTAAGTAAAAAAGAAGCTTGGGCACCATGGGTAGAAGGAACCAATTGTTGAAATCCGCATACCTTAACCTTTGAGAATTCCTTAATGAAGATTGAAATGGGAACTTAAAGCATGAGTGAATTCCATAAGATCTAGAATGAGATTTTGCACTTGAATTTTGAGTAAAATATTTGTCTAAGTGTTTGGGAGAGTATTGGAGAATGGCTTGTATGATATGGTGTTGAAATATGGCTAAGTATAGGCATTTTTACACATGAGAATGCTTAGGCCCAAGACCCCAAAGCCATGGACCAAAGTGAGAAAACTAGTAACAAAATACATATATCCGTGATGGGCCCGTGCCGCGGTACCATCACGCACCCCCACTATTTTGCACAAACTTGGGAAAATCAAAATTTTCTACAGTTGCTATAAAGTCGGGGTTAGACCTATTTTCCACTCAATTTTGCCCAATGAATAAGAATATGATGTTGGATTTTCGATATCACGTACGAATATTGAGATATATAAAAATTATGATTATGGATATTTTCGAGGCAAATTTTAGGGTACTTTTTGGGTCGTTTCAATATCTCCGCCTTAGGAACATTCATTCCCGAATGTCAAAGAAATGTATATAAGAAGGATAATCATGAAGAGATTATCCCAATAAGAATGCAACAATGCACTTAAACATTGTTTTCAAAAATCTCATTGAAAGTGTCAAAATCACCTTGAATTTGTTAACATAAACATGAATGCATGCAACTGACATAGGGGCTAAAACATAAGACTTGAATTCATATAGGGGACTTAAAATTAGTACCTTAGGGTAGAATGGACAAGATAGGAATATTGCCTTTATATGTCTGCCTTGACTTCCCATGTGGCACTTTTGAGTTAGTTCCTCCAAAGGACCTTAACGAAAGCCACATCCTTATTCCTTAACCTCTTCACTTTTCTATCCAAGATCTCTACTGGAACCTCTTCATAAGTCAAGTTGTCTTGAGCAACACCCACAACGTCCAATCGGACAATAGTATTTGAGTCATCCATATATTTCCTCAACATAGATCATGAAATACCAGATGAAGCAATCCATTTCACTAGTGAAACAACCCTAAAAAAGTGCCCGAAAATGTGCTTCGGAAGTGCCTGGACTCATAATTTTCATATATCTCAAAATTCATACGTGATATCAAAAATTCAACTTCATATTCTTTTTTAGGGGAAAAAATTGAGTGGTAAATAGGTCTAACCCCAATCGTAGAGCAAACAAATCACAATTTTAATTTTCTAAGAATCCAATTTCCAGTAAGGATTTCGCACCCCAGGCGTGATGCGTTATGGCACACCTCAGTGTTAAAATTGCGCAGTTTTATTAGTTCAGTCCAAGGCTTTTGGGTCTTGGGGCTAAGTCTTTCTATGCATGAAAATACTTATACTTTAGCCATATTTCACCTTTATATCATACAAGACATTCCCCAATACTCTCTAAAACACTTAAGACTAATATTTCACCCCTAAATTCAAGTGCTAAAACTCATTTGGATCATAAGGATTTCACTCAAGCTTCAAGTTTCCATTTCCAATCTTCATAAAGTAATTCTCCAAAGTCAAGGTATGTGGGTTTTAACATTTGGGTCCTTTCACCCATGGTTCCAATGCTTTCTTTTTACCTAAATTACAAGTTTCTAAGTTAATTTTACATATGGATCTTATGTTATGAATTTGACAATGAACTATGTTGGGGGTTTTGTGAAAATATGACTGTTTAAGCATGTTTTGATCTATGAATCTTAGATTTATCTTGAGATTTGATGAAGGGCTTTGATGTATGTTATATGTGGGTAGTACCAAGTGTTGGTGGGTGGTTTTACATTAGGTTTTCTTGTATGGTTTCACTCTTGAATTGCATAGTCTTACATTAGTAGTGCACACCCACCAAGTGTTTGACGAAATGTTCGATTAATGTATCTTGAGTTGATGAATGGCTAGTGCTTGACATACTAGTTAAGCGACTTTATAATGATGAAAAGAGGTTATGTATGTGTTGATTCCATGAGAACTATCTACTGAGTTATAAGTTGACCATAGCCAATTGAGTGGTGATGCCTCAATAGCCTTGGATGGGGGTGGTAATCCATCAACCAATTGAGGGGTTTGGTACCTCCATCACCTAGGATAGAAGTTTTAAGCCATATAACAATTGAGGGGCTAGTACCTCAATCGTCTAGGATAGAGGTTGTAAGCCATCAACTAATTGAGGGGTCGTTACCTCAATCGCCTAGGATGAGAGTGGTAAGACATCATCCAATTGAGGGGTTGGTACCTTAATTGCTTAGGATGGGGGTGGTAAGCCATCAACCAATTGAGGGGTTGGTACCACAATTACTTCTATGGTGTGGTCCACCTTAGATTCCAAATACTAAGTTGCTTAGTTTATAATGATGGTATATTCCTACACATGTAATATATTCTGTATAAGCATGTTTTACTTCAAGCATCATGCATACACGACATATTGTTATTATGCTACCATTGCTTATGATATTGCCTTTTTATCTATATTGTTTATCTCTTGTTGCATTGCATCATAAATATTCAGTACATTTAAACATACTAACGCATACTCTATGCCTACATGATATTACCATATAGGAACCGGAGCTCCCATTGATTCTCCTCTCCATGACTAGACAAATTGTTCAAGTTATCTTTTGGTGAGTTATCAAGTCTGAGGACAATATCTATTCTCTCATGCTTATGTTTACACTATATCTTGTAAATTTGAATTACCTATAGTTATTATTATGAGGGTGAGCCCGATTGCTTATCTTGGCCTTCGCTAAGTTCTATATTTAGAGATATTATTGGACAAATATGTAATGAGGCTATAAGCTTGAGTCCCTTTGACTCTCTTGATATTTTAAGAATTGAAGGTTTTCCCTTAGTCCCTATGTCCTTATTTTAATTCTTTTATTGTGTTTAATCACATTCGCGACCAATGATATATATTGATATGTTAAGAGTCTTGCTTGGAGTTCTTTCGGGTTTCCCATATGACATGTCACATCTAGTCCCTAGTTTTGATTGTGGTAATCTTGGTATCAGAGCACTAGGTTGTTAATGGTCCTCAAAGTCCAACACACTGCATCAATTAGAGTCTTATTCATGGTTGTGAAGTGCACCATGACTATGAATGAGAGGCTATGAGGCCTTTTAGGAAATGTTTCCCTTCTTTTAATCTATGTCATGCAATAAAGTTAAGTCCCCCAAGGCTTATTTCTTATTTTAATATTTGCATTACATAATATGTGTCAAGCTACTCAGGACAGTGATATATCGAATACAGAGGTTGCAATGCTCTATGGGTATTGATCAAAGAGGTGATAAAATTGACAACTCACCGCAATCAACAAGTGAGTTCCCACAAGACTTCAAGTGGTAAGATGAGGAAGATAAAGGTAAGGACGCAAAGAGGGCCCATTTTGAAGGGAAGTTCTAAGTTCCCAAAGGTGGGGGTGGTGTGGTGCCTTATGCAAGGTGCCCAAGATGTGGTAGATGGCATGATGGCCTATGTTGGAAGGGTACGGGTGCTTGTTATGGTCATGGGTCGATGGGTTATAAGGTAAATAATTATCCTCATAAATGCCTCAAGGGTAAAGGTAGTAATGGTGGAGGGCCAAGCCCAAGTGCCTTACATGAGGAAGAACCACAGTAGCCATGTTGGGGGAACTCTAGTTCTTGCTTTGGGTGTGGTGAGATGGGTCTCGGGGTTATTGATTGTCTTCATGCTTGAAAAAGGTGTAAAGGTGGTCGACTTCAAGAACTAGGTGGTTATGTTGATCAAAAGGCTTAAGGAGTGGATGTGGCACCTAATGTTATTACCGGTATATTGGAGTTCCCTTTGACTTTGATGTGTGTGTATTGGTGGGTCCAGGTGCCACTATCTCTTTCAATATCTCCTCTGTTTGCATATGGGCTTCATGTGTGTCCCGAGTTGTTGTGTGAATATTTGGTGTCTACCCTATTGGTGAGTCTATTGTTGGTAAAAGGGTCTATAGGAATCGTTCTATGGTCACATTGCATAGATTTTGTCTTGTGACTATATTGAATTAGATATGGTGAATTTCGATATTATACTTGAGGTGAATTAGCTGCATGCATAATATGTCTCCATTATCTGTAGGACCAGTGGAGTTAGATTCCAAGTCCCTAGTGAACCCATCCTTGAGTAGGAAAATCATGATGCAGTGGTCAAGGGTAGATTCATTTCCTACATTCAATCCCATGAGTTGTTTTATAAGGGGAATCTCTACCATCTTGTGAGGATTAGGGATGTTGGGTCTAAGTTTCTTCCTATAAGGTCATTTTCGATAGTTAATGAGTTCCTTGATATCATTCCTAGCGAGCTTCCCGGTGTTGTTTGTATAAGAGAAGGCTGGTTCCTTTAGAAAGTGTATTGATTATCGACTACTAATTAGAGTCACCATAAAGAATAAGTACCCCCCCCCCCAAGGATGTATGATCTATTTGACTAACTTCAATAGATTAGTCACTTCTCTAAGAATGGTCTTCAGATCGAGCTTTTTTCCCAAGTAAGGACAAGGGTAAGTGGTATCCTTAGGTGCCCTTTTTGGTCTAGGAAATGAGCCTTTCAAGTTGTGAAGGAGCTGATTGGTTGACTCATGCACCAGCTATGTTTATGGGTTTCATGAATAGGGTTTTCAAATCCTACTTTGGCATGTTTGTGGCTGTGTCTAGTGATGAAGTATTGAATTATTTCGAGCATGTGGCTCATTTGAGGGTAGTACTACAAGGATTAATGCAGGAGAAGAGGTTGCATGCTAAGTATGAGAAATGTAAATTTTGGTTAAAAGAGGTTGCCTTTCTTGGACATGCGGTGTCGAGGGATGGCATTAAGGTGAATCCTAAAAAGACGGATGTGATTAGAAATTGGCCTAGACCTTTCATTCTCTCAGACATTAGGAGTTTCATGGGTTTAGCTAGTTACTACCAGAGGTTTGTGAATGAGTTCTCTTCTATTTCTTCTTCCATGACTAAGTTTACTCAAAAGAAGGCTAAGACAGTATGGACTGACGAGTGTGAAAAGAGTTTCCAAACCTTGAAGGATAAGCTTTTCTACGCTCCTATCATGTCTCTACTAGAAGGGTAGGGTTTGTTGTGTGTTGTAATGACTCTAGAATTAGTTTGTGTGGTGTGCTAAAGCAAAATGGTAAGGCGATAGCCTACACTTTTAGACAATTTGAGATGCATGAGAAGGATTATCCTATCTATGGCCTTAAGTTGGCCATCGTGGCATTTGCTTTGAAAATTTGATGTCATTATTTGTATAGGGTGCATGTTGATTTGGTTATCGATCACAAGGTTCTCTAATATGAGTTCACCCAAAGGATCTTAGCTTGAGACAAAGAAGTTGGTTAGAACTTCTTAAGGATTATGATATGAGCGTGCATATTCATCCCAGTAAGACTAATGTTGTGGTCAGTACTTTGAGTAGGGTATCCATAGGTAGCCTAGTTCATATTGATATTGGTAGCAAAAGGGTGGCTTGGGAGGTCCATTAGTTGGCTAGATTGAGGGTTAGGTAGGAAGAGGTTGACTATGGTGGTACTGTGGTTATTGTTGGTTCAAAATTCTTCCTTGGTTGATTAGGTAGAAGTAAAGCAAGATCTTGATCCCTCCTTGTTAGAATTGAAGTCTCTAGTGAGTGATCACAAGGTGGAAGTTTCATCCCGGGGGGAGATGGTGCCCATAGGTATCAAGGTAGGTTGTGTGTGCCTAGTATTGATGACTCGAGAAAGAAGGTTTTTGATGAGACTGATAATAGCTATCAATTCTAGCATTGGTATGGCTCCTTTTAAGGCCCTCTATGGTAGCATTGTAGATCACAGTTGGGTGGTTTGAAGTGGGAGAAATAGCTTTGTTGGGTCTGAATTTGGTTATAAAGGCAATGGAGAAGGTACGATTGGTTAGGGAAGGGCTGAAAATAGCCCAAAGTCATCAAAAATCCTATGCCGATGTGAGTATGGTCCGGTTTGGCAAGAGAGGGAATTGATCTTAAGGTTTGTGAGTCCTTATAGAGTGTTGAGAAGGATTGGTGAGATGGCATATGAATGGGGAATGCCTATGGATTTGGATAAGGTTCGTTCAATTCTTCTTGTTTCTCGATTGAGGGGATATGTTGGTAACTCTAAAGCTATAGAACCCTTTGAGGTTGTGAGTGTTATGGAGGATAAATTGGCTTAGGAGAAGATCCCGGTGGAGATATTAGATGGATGAATGGAAAAAGTTGATTAATAAGATGTAGTGTTCATCAAGGCCCTTTGGAAGAATTGTCAAGTCAATAGTCTTGCTTGGGGAGCCAGAGCAGGCATAGAGAAGCAATATTCGTACCTCTTTCATTCTATTCAAGCTTATGATAATGAATCGAGTCCTTTTTTATGATTTCAAGTCTTAAGTCTCAGTCGTCATGTCATTTGCATGCATTCATGTTTATATTGACAAGTTCATGGTGACTTTAACAGTTATGTTGAGATTTTTTAAAATAGTGTTTAAGTGCATTACTGCATTCTTATTATGGCTGATCTATTCATGATTATTCTTCTTATATTTGTCTCTTTGACATTCGGGGATGAATGTTCCCAAGGGGGAGATATTAAAATGACCCCAAAAAAGTGCCCAAAAATGTGCCTTGGAAATGTCTGAATCATAATTTCCATATATCTTAAAATTCATGCGTGATATCAAAAATCTGACTTCATATTCATTTTCAGGGGGCAAAATTGAGTGAGAAATGGGTCTAGCCCCGACTTTAGAGCAATGGATTGCAATTTTGATTTTCCAGGAATGCGATTTCTAGTGAGGATTCACATGACGCGCTAGGGACGTGCCTCAGTGTTAAGATTGCCCAGTTTTATTAGTTCGGTCCAAGGCTTTTGGGTCTTGGGACTAAGTCTTCCTGTGCATGCAAATACCTATACTTAGCCATATTTCATCTTCATATCATACAAGACATTCCCCAATATTCTCTTAAACACTTACACTAATATTCTACCCCAAAATTCAAGTACCAAAACTCATCCGGATCTTAAGGATTTCACTCAATCTTCAAGTTTCCATTTCTAATTTTCGTAAAGTAATTCTCCAAAGTCAAGGTATGTGGTTTCAATCATTGGGTCCTTTCAGCTATTGTCCCCAAGCCTTTGTTTTACCTAAATTATATGTTTCCAAGTTGATTTTGCTTAAAGGTCTTCTATTATGAATTTGAGTATAACCTATGTTGGGGTTTTGTGAAAGTGTGACTTTTAAGCATATTTTGAGCTATGAATCTTAGATCTATCTTGATATTTGATGAAAGAATTTGATGTATGTTACATGAGGTATTACCAAGTTTTGGTGGGTGGTTTTACATTAAGTTTTCTTGCATGGATTCACTCTTGAATTGCATGATTTTAGACTAGCATTGCACAACTATCAAGTGTTTGATGAACTATCAGGTTAATGTTTCTTGAGTTGTTGAAGGCCTAGTGCTTGGTATACGACTGAAGTGACTTATGATGATGAGAGGAGGTTATGTATGTGTTGATTCCATGAGAAGTGTCTATTAAGATGTAAGTTAACCATAGCCAATTTAGGGGTGGTGCCTCAATCGCCTTAGGTGGGGTTGGTAAGCCATCAACCAATGGAGGGGTTGGTACCTTAATCGCCTAGGATGGCGGGTGGTAAACCATCAACAAATTGAGGGTTATGTACCTCAATCACTTCTAAAGGATGGTCTACCTTGAATTCCAAGTACTAAGTTGCTTGGTATATGATGATGGTTTATCCATACATATGTAATATGTTCTACATAAGCAGTTTTACTTTAAGGATCATTCGTACATGACATATTGTTATTATGCTATCCATTGCTTATGATATTGCCTTTTTGCCTACCTTGTCTATCTCTTGTTGCATTTCATCCTACATACTAAGTACATTCATATGTACTAATGGATACTCTATGGCTACATGATATTACCATGTAGTAACTGAAGCTCCCATTGATTGTCCTCCCTATGGCTAGATGGACTGTTGAAGTTAACTTTTGTTGTGTCCTCAAGTTTGGGGACAATATCTATCTTCTCTTATACTTATGTTTAGGCTGTATCTTATAAATTTGGATTAGCTATCATCATTATTACGAGGGTGATCCCGGTTGCTTATCTTGTTCCCCGCTAAATTTTATGTTTAGAGGTGTTGTTGGACAAGTATGTAATGATGCTATAAGCTTGACTCTCTTTGACTCTCTTGTTGTTTTAAGAAATGGAGGTTTTCTCTAAGTCGCTATGCCCTTATTTATATTCTTTTATTGTTTTTAATTGCTTCCGCGACCAAGGATGTGTAATGATATGTTAATAGTCTTGCTTGGGGTTACTTTGGGTTCCCCATGCGCCGTGTCACAACTAGGCCCTAGTTTGGCTCGTGACAACTAGGTAAATTGAACTTATGGGCTACCTTATCAATCCATCTCTACATCCTATAAGGACCCATATATCTTAGACTCAACTTACCCTTTTTATCGAAATGAAGCACACCCTTCATGGGTGATACCTTAAAATAGACCCAATCAACAACCTTAGATTTAACATCCCTTCTCCTCATATTGGCATAGGACTTTTGACGACTTTGGGCTGTTTTCAACCTTTCCCTAATCAACCTTACCTTCTCCATAGCCTATATGACTAGATCCGAACCCAACAATGCCATTTCCCCTACCTCAAACCATCTAATAAGGGACCTACATGTCTACCATAGAGGGCCTCAAAAGAACCAATACCAATGCTAGAATATTATCTATTGTTTTAATAAAACTCAATCAATGGAAGATGATCATCCTAACTACCCTTAAGCTCCAATACACAAGCTCTAAGCATATCCTCAAGAGTTTTGGATAGTTCTTTCTGCTGGGCCATCCATTTCAGGGTAAAAGGCCCTGGTAAGCATAACCTTGGTACTAAGACCTCTTTTGAAGGACCTCCAAAAGTATGAAGTGAATCGAGCATCACGATCCGATATGATAGACAAGGGCACCTTATGATAGTCCTAACCGGTAGGAAATGAGCTAACTTTGTCATTCTATCAACCACAACCTAAATAGAATCAAAACCTTTTCTAGTCTTAGGTAACCCAACCATAAAATCCCTGTTAATTTCCTTCCATTTTTAGCTGGGAACCTTTATATCTTGGGTTAGGCGACCTGGGCTTTGATGCTCGGCTTTGACTTGTTGGCAACTATGATAACCGAATACAGATTTGACAATGTCTCTTCATACCTCCCACCAAAATACATCCCTCAAATCTCTATTAATCTTTGTAGAACAGGGGGGAATGGAATAGGAAGAATTATGAGCCTCATCAAGAATCTTCTCGGTCTAGCCACTAACACTAGGCACACACAACCTCTGTTGGTACGTAAGGGCACAATCTTCCTCTTGGGAGAAAACCTCAACCTTGCCATCACTCACCAAGGCCTTCAATTCTAACAAGGAGGGGTTAAGATCATGCTTTGCTTTTACCTCATAAATCAAGGAAGATGTTGAACCATTATCAACCATAATACCACCATTATCAACCTCTTCCAACCTAACCCCCAATCTAGATAATAGATGGACCTCTTTATCCACTTCATTTCCTCCATCATCAACATGGGCTAGGCTACCCATATACAGCCTACTCAAAGTATTGGCCACAACATTAGCCTTATCAAGATGATAATGAAAAATCATATCGTTATCTTTAAGAAGCTCTAACCACCTTCGTTGCCTCAAGTTGATATCATTTTGGATGAACACATATTGGAGACTCTTATGATTGGTAAACACATTAACATGTACCCAATATAAATAATGATGCAAAATTTTTAAAGTAATAACCACAACGACCAATTTAAGATCATGGGTAGGAAAACTCTTTTTATGCACCTTGACTTGTCTAGAGGCATAAGCTATCACTTTACCATTTTGCATCAAAACACAACCCAAACCAATTCGAGATGCATCAAAATACACAACAAACCATTCTAACCCTTCTAGTAGAGATAAGATAAGGGCAGATATAAGCTTATCCTTAAAGGTTTGGAAACTTTTTTCACACTCATCAGTCCATATAAATTTTGTCTTCTTTTGAGTCAAATTAGTCATGGGAGAAGCAATAGAAGAGAACCCATTCACAAACCTTTGATAGCAACCTGCTAAGCCCAAGAAGCTTCTAATGTCCGATGGAGTCAAAGGTCTAGGCGACTTTCTAATCACTTCCATATTTTTAAGATCCACTTTAATACCATCCCTCGACACCACATAACCTAGAAAGGCAACCTCCTTCAACCAAAATTCACATTTTTCATACTTAACATACAACTTTTCTTTCCTCAATTCTTGTTACACTACCCTAAAATGAGCCACATGTTGCTCCTCACTATGGGAATAGATCAAAATATCATCAATAAAAACCACCACAAGCAAATCAAGGTAGGGTTTAAAGACCCTATTCATAAGATCCATAAAGATAGTTGGAAAATTGGTCAAACCAAAAGACATAACCACAAATTCATAATGCCCATATCTAGTATGGAAGGATGTCTTGGGAATGTAACACTCCCTCACTTTCACTTGATGATACCTGGACCGAAGATCAATCTTAGAGAAGTGACTAGCCCTTTGAAGTTGGTCAAATAGATCATCAATCCTCTATAGAGGGTACTTATTCTTGATGGTGACTCTATTAGGTTGTCAGTAGTTAATACACATTCTAAGGTACCCATCTTTCTTCTTTACAAACAACACCAATGCACCCAAGGTGATTGGCTAGGCCTAATAAATTCCTTCTCCAACAAATTCCTTAATTACTCTTTCAACTCCTTTAACTCTATCGGGGTCATACAGTAATCGGGAATAGAAATGGGTTGAGTATGGAGAAGGAGGTCTATACCAAAGTCTATTTCCCTTTTAGGAGAAACACTGGGAAGGTAACTAGGGAAGAAATCTAGGAACTCACTAACTAGAGGAACTAACTCTATAGGAAGGACTTTAGATTCAACATCCCTAACCTTCACAAGATGATAGAGACACCCCTTAGACATCAACTTTTGGGCTTTAATTCAAGAGACCAACCTACCTTTGACCACCACATCATGACTCTCCCACTCAAGGACGGGTTCATTTTAGAATTGAAATTTGACCCTACGAGATCTACAATTAATAGAGGCATAATATGCATGCAACCAATCTATTCCAAGAATGAAATTAGAATTCATCATTTCCAACTTAACATGATCACAAGGCAATATTTTATGCAAGATGCAAATGGGACAATTCCTATGGACCTTACTAGCAATAATAGATGTACCAACGGGAGTAGATACCTTATAAGACAAACACAACAATTTAGGCTCAACATAGAACTTTTCGGCAACAAAAGGAGTAACAAAAGAAAGAGTGGCACCTGGATCTATCAATGCATACACATTAAAATCAAAGACTTTTAACATATCGGTAATGACATTGGGCACCTCATCTACCTCTTTCCTCCCTTGAAGAGCATAGAACTTATTCTGCCTTGGAGCACCACCTTGTTGGCCTTCTCTCCCCAAAGGAACCACATTTGCACCTGGCCTACTAGATGAACATCTTTACCCTTGTTTTGATTTCGAGGACAATTAACCTTTTAATGACCCACCTCTACACAACTATAACAAGCATTAGTATCCCTCAATCATAGGTCATCATGGCCTCTACCATATCTTAGGCACATAGGTTTAGGCACCATACCACCACCTCCTTGGGGCCTTGGGTAATTATTAGAAAATCTCCCACTAAGAACGTGAGAAGACCCTTAGCCTTGGTGAAACCGACCACCCTTGGGAGTTTGGAACTTACTATCAAAACGGCCATTCTTGGCCTCACCGTTCCTCCTTTTCCTCAACTCGTCCCCTCTATTTGTTTGGCATATGTCATTAGGTGGGATAAATCTATGTCATTAGTCAACCTAGCAGAGCGACACACCTCATTCACCAAATCAGATACTCCCATCATAAATTTGTTTATTCTAGACCTTGGATTGGCAACCAATTATGGAGTTGATTTAGAGAGTTGGTTGAATTTGAGGGCACACTCCCTTGCACTCATAGATCCTCGCTTCAAATTCATGAACTCCATTATTTTGGCCTCCCTTAGCTTAAGAGGAAAAAACTAGTTGAGAAATGTTGCCTTATACTCCTCCTGAAGTATCACATTTTTCTTCCCTTTCTTCTCCTTCAATTGGGTAAAACATATTTGAGCCACCCCCTTGAGCTGGTAAGCAGCCAATGCGCCTTCTCCTCTGACCTAACAACCATAATAGCCAACACTTTGTACACCTCATCAATAAATTCTTGAGGGTCCTCATCCACTTTAGACCCATTGAACTCTAATGGTTTCATCCTCATGAAATCCCTTACTCTAGATGCCAGAGTCGGAGTATGAGGGGCTTGGGCCCCTTGATTGACTTGATTAGCCATGTCTTGGGCTAGCAAGGTGAGAGCATCTCGCAGTTCTCAATGAGTCGATTGTTCTTTGGGAGTGCGGGTTTCTCTTCCTCTTGTGTTAGGTATGATCTAAAAATGGTAAAGAATAATTGTTAGAGGGGAAACCTTACCTAACTTCTATAGCACGACATAGATCATGAAGAAAGGAAACATTTCTTGAAATGTCTCATAGCCTCTTACTCATAGTTGTGGTGCACAACATGACCATGAATAAGACTCTAATCAATGCAGTGTATTGGACGCCAAGCACCATTAACAATTTAGTGCTCTAATACCAAGTGTGACATGACCCAAGCCTAGATCCTAGATGTGACATGATGAATGGGGAACCCGAAGGGACTACGAACAAGCCTCTTAGCATATCATTACAAATCCTTGGTCATGGAAGCAATGAAACAACAACAATAGAAAGAAAAAGGAAAATACGAAGCTAACGGACATCTTTGATACCATATGAACATAATATGCCAATAGTATTGCATTAACGTATCATAAGATTCCAACAACACCTCTAATACATACATAGGACCAGGGGCAAAGACAATCTCCCAGCTCACCCCCATAGCCATAAGTTTACAACATAAGAAGAGTCAATACATAGCATAAATCAAGATAGGTATATCCTCGGAGGTGAGGACTCACAAATTTGCTTTGAGAGAAATCATACTAGTCATGTGGAGGAGGAGGAGGATCAAGTAGAGCTCCAGTTCCTACATGGTAACATCATGTAGGTATAGAGTATGCATTAGTACATTTTAATGTACTAAGTAGGTAGGATGCAATGAAATAAGAGATAGGTAATATAGGCAAAATGCAACACCATCAGCAATGAATAACATAATTGCAATATGACATGTATGAATGATGCTTGAAGAAAAACATGCTTATATAGGATATAATAAAGATGTAAGAAAAGACCAACATTATGATCGATTGTCTCACCTACCATCAATGGTGATTTAGGTATCAACCCCTCAATTGGTTGGTGGTTGTACCACCCTACCACCTATGGTGATTTAGGTATGAACCCCTCAATTAGTTGGTGGTTGTATCACCCTATCCTACCACCTATGGTGATTGAGGTATCAACCCCTCAATTGGTTGATGGTTGCCTCACCCTATCATCCATGGTGATTGAGGTATCACCTCCTCAACTAGGCATGGTCAACTTACAATACTATGAGGACTTTTCATGGAAACAACTCACATAAATATTCCTTTCATCATCATAAAGTCATTCAAGTCGTAGATCATACAATAGATCATCAATACCTCAAGAATCCAAAACTAGACATTTTATCAAACACGTGGCAGTGTGTAATACTAGTATAAAACCATGCAATTCAAGAGCGAAATCATGCAAAAAAAACTTAAAGTAAATCAACCCACCAATACTTGGTAATACGCTCATGCAATGTACATCAAAACTCTTCATCAAATCTCAAAATAGATCATAGATTCATAGCTCAAAAAATGCTTAAATAGTCACACTTTTATGAAACCCCAACTTAGTTCATAGTCAAATTCATAATAAGTTAAGTAAATCAACTTAGAAATATGCAATTTTAGTAAAAAGGAAGCTTTGGAACCATGGGTGAAAGGAATCAATGGTTGAAGCTCACATACCTTAACCATGGAGATTTCCTTGATGAAGATTGAGATGAGACCTTGAAGCTTGAGTGAATTCCTTAAGATCCGGAATGCGATTTGGCTCTTGAATTTTAGTGAAATCTTTGTCTAACTAATTGAAGAGTATTGGGGAATGTCTTGTATGATATGGTGTTGAAATACTGCTAAGTATATGTGCTTTTACACATTAGAAGGCTTAGGCCCAAGCCCCCAAATCCTTGGACTGAAGTGAGAAAACTAGCAACAAAATACATAGTTCCGCGATGGGTCCGCGTCATTATTTTATGCAAACCTGGGAAAATTAAATTTTATTAAGTTTCTCTAAAATTGGGATTAGACCCATTTCCCACTCAATTTTGACTCCGAACAAGAATATGATGTCAGATTTTGGATATCACACACAAATATTTAGATATAGGGAAATTACGATTATAGGCATTTCGAGGCACTTTTTTGGGCACTTTTTGAGGTCATTTCATTGTTTTTCTAGGATTTTATTTGGGTTGTTAAAATCAATTAAGAGGTAAGGGTGTCATTCTCATGTTGCCCATAATTTAAATAGTTTAAATTTAATCCACATATCCTTTTATTTTGTTTCCTTTTCTCTTTCTTTCTTGTTTGATCTTTATCATTTGGTATCAAAGCGTTTTGGTTTGTTTTCATAAATCTAGGTCCTGAAATTTTGATTCACTCAAAAATTAAAAAATCCATAAAAAAATACCCAATTTTTCCATTTGATTTATTATTTTTCACACAAGATTCTTGTTCACTAGTGTTTTTTTAATACTAAATCTTAAGTTTCATTCAATTTGGAGTTGTGGAAGTGAAATTGCCATTGAAGGATTTTGAGCATTCTAATTTTTCAAATCTTTAAAGTGGATTCTTTTTATTAAGAAGAAATTGAAGGTTGATGATCATTGGGATTTGTTCTCTACATCAAGGGGAAGCTAATCATAAATTTTCAGCCAATTCCAAGTTGATTTGAAGGTATTAGATTTAGTGTGTATTCTTGGCGTTCTAGGTGTTTTTGAAGATATTCAGGTGGTGTTGTTGAAAAAGAAGACCAAAAGGTACATTTGATCTACTTTTGTCAAGTTACGTTGTTCACAAGTGTTTGTTGTCCCTTAGTGGAAATTTGAAAAAAAAAATCAGAAACAAATGTAAAAAAAATTAATTTACAAATCAGCGCCAACTAAGTGCCAAATCAATGCCAACTCAGTGCCAACTTAGTGCCAGTCAGCGCCAGTAGGTGAGTCAGCAGAGCCAGTCCTTCTAAACATGCCATGTGGCATGTGAGTCTGAATTTCAAAGACTTTTTTCTGCAGACTTTTTCATGCCCCAAATGTTTTCTAAGTATGGGAGGTTTTTGGTGCATAAAACTTTTTCTAAAGTGTCCAAACGACGTAATTCTTTTTTTTAATTTTTGTGCTCAGATTCTCCAACTACTTAGCAAAAAATTAACATATTTAACCACTTTTTAACTAGTTTTAATCATCAAATCATCAAATCAAACACCTTTCAAGTCATGAATACCTTAAGCTTTCAAAAAATTTTCGAAGTGTACGAATTCAATTCTTCTTCTTCTTCACTCAATTTTCTTTCATTCCTCAACTATTTAATAACTCTTTACATCTTTAATTACTTGTTAACTATTTTCTAAACATTAAATTATCTCTTTTATTTTTTAAATAGGTAACAATAGGCATTTTTTTCTACTTTTGTTACTTAGTTTTTTTATTCTGATATTTCTTGTGCCTCTTTCTTGTAGTTTTATTCTTATTATTTATGTTCCTAAGAATTTTTTGAGTCTTCCTTCTTTCAAGAGTCATAAGAATCCACTCCACCCCAAAGGATAGGTGACCTTGAATTGATTGTGCAAAGCTAGTTCGCTATCAATTTTGAGACGATGCTATAGAAGTTGCGTTGAGAGGCGCTTGCTACTAATCTTGCTTGTTTACTATTGTAGGTATCATGTCCAATACAAGTCAAATTAGGGAAGGTTCAAAGAACATCATGGAAACTCTTGCTTACTTCTCCAAACAAATAGCAAAAATGAATGGAATGATGGGAGTTATGGAGGAAAGGTCGGTAAGGGGGGAGAATGTGAATTGAGAGAAAGCAATTCAACCAAAAAATGAGGAGATAAGGAGGGCATTGATGCATTCCATTACCATTACCCCAGGATAAGCCCATAATCTATGTTTTCCTCCACAAAGTAGAATCCAAAGCTACCCAAATCCCACTTTCCAAAATAAACTACAATCCAAACCATCCAAGACAAGCTACATCACTTCCACCAAATATACCACAAATTCCCTACCAAGACTACCAATACCAAAATCCCCTCTATGATGAATTGATGGAGATCTCAAAACCTATGAGTTTTGGGAGCATGGGAATAGGGATACCTATGGAGTACAAAGGGAAGGAGTCCGACCTCAATAGTTGGGGTGGAATCATTTCATAGGAGGCTAAGATTATTGGTATAGAAAAGATAGAGTGGGGAATAGAAGAGATAGGATTAAATATAGAGTAGATAGGATGGGAAATGAAGAAAAAATGTTGAATGAGATGGTAAATTTTGCATGCTTTATGGAGAAAGAAGAATATTTACTTGATAATGATGAAGACTTGAATGTGAATTCCAATCTTTCATGTGTTGTGAGAAGAATAATGGGAGCCCTTGACAAAGTAGAGCTTGATCAAAGGGAGAATTCATTTCATGCTAGGTGCCAAATTCATGATAAAGTGTGTTCTTTAATCATTGATAGTGGAAGTTGCACTAATGTGGTGCATAGTTCTTTGGTGGAACTTATGGGAATTCAAACAACAAAGCATCCCAAACCTTATAAGCTACAATTGCTTAATGAGAGTGGAGAAATGAGGGTCCTCAAACAAGCAAGCATCTAATTTTCTATGGGTATGTACAATTATGAATTGACTTGTGATGTTGTACCCATGCTAGTGAAACAAACCCAAAAAGTGTCACACAAATTGCCTTGGAAGTGCTCAGAATCATAATTTCTATATATCTCAAAATTCATGCGTGATATCAAAATTTTATTTACTATTATTGTTCAGGGGATAAAATTGAGAGGGAAATGGGTCTAACCCTAATTTTAGAGCAAACGAATCACAATTTCAATTTTCCAAATTTGCACTTTCCATAGAGGGTTCGCGCCCCTGTGTAATTTTTGCACAACTTTTCTTGTCCGATCCCAGGCTTTAAGGTCTTTGGCCTAATCCTTCCCATATGTGAAAATACATATACTTAGCCTTATTTCACCCTTATAGCATTCAAGGTATTCTCAAATACTCTCTCAAATACTTAGACAATATTTCATCTCCAAATTTCAAGTCCCAAAAACTCATCTGAATCTTAAGGTTCTCATTCAAGCTTCAAGTCTCCATCTCCATTATTTTTCAAGGATTCTCCAAAGTCATGGTATGTGGGTTTATTTCATGGGTCCCTTTCACCCATGATGTCCAAGCTTCCTTTTATCTATAATTGCATGATTTAAAGTTGATTTACTCATGGGTCAACTTATTATGAATTTGACTACACACCATGATGAGATTTCATGAAATAGTGAATATTTTAGCATGTTTGAGCTATCTAAAATCTTTTGTGAGATTTGATGAAGGATTCTAATATATATTGCTTGAGAGTATTACCAAGTATCTATTTATGGTTTTACTTGAATTTCTAGCATGATAATACTCTTGAATTGTATGGTTTTACACTAGCAGTACACACCCATCAAGTATTTGATAAAAAAGTTTGGCTTAGGGTTATTGAGTTGTTGATGGTCTTTTGCATGACTTATGAGTCAAGTGGCTTATGGTGATGAAAGGAATGTATATATGTGTGTTTTAATCATGTAAAGCACCTATGGTATTGCAAATGAATTGTTGTGCTCTCATGTTGTTATGTTCTTAGGAATCATTGACGAGTTATTGAGTCCTTGTGCTAAGGTTTATGCTCTTATGAATTGTGAAGCCTGCTAAAATGGGTTATGAACTATGTTATATGTTTTACCCTCTAGTACAAGGCCAAATTTCTACATGTAGGGGTTATGAACTATGTTGTATACGTTAACGTCATGTACGACCCATTGCTACTCACTCACTCATCTACATGAAGGGGTGAGGAACTATGTTGTATTCCTTACCCTCACGTATGATTTAAGGTTATGCAATGTACTAATATGAAGGGATTATGAACTATGTGATACGCCTCACACTCATATACGATGTAAGGTTATATATTATCTCATGCACACATATAGGGTTTATGACCTATGCTACCTTCTACCCTGATGTGCTATTCATTATCTCATGTACTACCCACTACCTACTAGAAGGGATTATGACTCATGTTATCTCCCTTACCCTCTAGTACAAGGTATTTGGATGATCTAAGCATGTCACCTTATTGGATTAAACAAGCTATGTAAGAATGATTACTTTTCAAGTATGTTTTACTTTGAGCATTGTTCATGCATGCCATGTTGCTAATATACTATCTCTTGCTATCATTATGCATTTACACTATATTTATTCTCTCTTGTTGCATTGCATCCTATATACCTAGTACACTGCAATGTACTAATGCATACTCTATGCCTACATGATATCACCATGTAGGAACTGAAACTCCTTGGTGGCTAGACGGATTGTTCAAGTTAGTTTTTGGTGAGTCCTCCATTCCAGGGACTATGCTTATGATCTCATGCAATTCTATAAGACTATCTTTCTTTTATTTTTATTTTTATTATGAGAGTGAGCCCGATTTCTTGTCTTGGCCCCCGCTCTTATCTGTATAGTAGAGTTGTTGTTGGACATGTCATGTGTAATTTTATAAGCTTTGAATCTCTTTTGACTCTTGTTGTTTATGATGTGAAAGTTGTCCCTTAGGCCCAGTTATCCCTACTTACTATCTCTTGTTGTTATTGTATTGCTTCCACGACTAAGGATGTGTACTGATGCACTAAGAGGCTTGCTTGGGGTCCCTTCAGGTTCCCCTTGCGTCGTGTCATGTCTAGGCCCTAGCTTTGGGTTGTGGTAGTTGGCATGTCTTGTTGGGTAGACCATGATAATTTGATTGGGATTGTTGTGCACCAAGGAAGATCCAACAAATAAAGCTTTCTGATTGAAGGTAGAAAGTATGTTCATGCACCTCTCACTCCATACCAAGTAAGTATTATCAGGTTATGAAAGAGGTTTGAGAGAAAATAATGGTGGAAGAGGAAAATGGTGATGATGAAAGTTCCATTGTTGTTCCAAGGGAAGGAGGTTCCTTAGGTAAAAATAAGGAGAATATATGCATGATAGAAAAGCCAAACAAGTGTTTAAGGAGTGTGGATAAGCGACACTTTCTAGTATTCTATGTCAACACCTATTTTTTATTGCATGCTAACCAAAATACTATCACTTTGCCTAACATTGTATTTTCTCTTTTGTAGTACTATGACAAGCAAGGCAAGGAAAATATTATAATGGATGCTCTATCAAGAGGGTTTATATTGGTGATTACCTTGGCTTCTAGAATATGGTATTCGAAAGCTTAATTGAATCTTTTCCTAGGGATACCTACTTCAAAAATACTTTTGATAATATTAGCCATGGGAAGCAGGTTGTTAGGTTTTAATTAGTTGATGGTTTTTTGTTCAACGATGGACGAGCTTGTCTTCCTATGAGCTAATAGAGAGAGCTACTTATCAATGAAGCTCATAGTGGTGGTTTGATGGGACACATTGGGGTGCCCAAAACACTTGACATTCTAAAGGATTAATTCTTTTAGCCCAAGAAAAAGAATGATGTGGAGGAAATTTGTGGACAATGTCTCAATTGTACGCATGCCAAATCCACGACTCGCCCCCAAGGTAAGTATACCCCTCTCCTTACTCCTAGTGGCCCATAGATGGATATCTCTGAGGATTTTATGGTGGGTATTCGTAGGACTAAATAAGGGCATGATAGTATATTTGTGGTAGTGGATAGATTTTCTAACATGAATCATTTTATTCCATGCCATAAGTATGATAATGCATCCCATGTAGAATCTTTATTTGTCATTAATGCTCTTAAATTTCATGAAGTCCTTTAAATCATTGTTAGTGATAGAGATTTGAAATTTCTTAGTGACTTTGGAAGAGTCTATTGGGTACACTTGGTACCATCGGTTTGTTCTCTACTTCATGCCACCCTCAAATGGATGGATAAGTTGAAGAAGACAATAGGACTCTTGGAAGTGTTTTTCAGTGCATGATTAGAGGAACCCCAATTACTTGGGAAGACCATTTAACCTTGATTGAATTTGTATACAATTGGCCTTTGCACTCCTCTATTAGAATGTCACGATTTGAGGCATGTTATGCCTTAAAACCTTTGTTTCCACTAACCATTACTCCACTATCTAGTAATGTTTTTTTAGCCTAGATGCTAAGCAAAAGGCAAAGAAGATGATAAGCATTCATACCAAAGTTAAAGAAACAATTAAAAAGAACAATTCTAAGGTGGCTATTTGAAAGAATTTGGGGAGAAAGGAAGTGATCTTCAACCCAAATTATTGGGTGTGGATACAAAGGTTTCCACATGTTCGAAAAGGAAAGCTAAGCCCAAGAGCAGATGGACGTTTCAAAGAACTCAAGAGAATCAATGACAATGCCTGCATGATTGACATGCCAAGTGAGCATAATGTTCATAATGTTTTCAATGTTAGTGATTTATATCTCTGTGTTATTTGGTTGCCTTCTTTCAAGACCATTCACAAGGAGCCAAACAAAAGATCTCCAAGAGCTACAAGCAATGTTCGTGAATAAGGAAGCATTAGAGGAGCTTAATGGTCATCAAAGAAAGGCTTCCAATGTGTGTAAGGTCTATCAAGGTGACAAGAAGGAAGAAAGGAAGCCATTTGTGCAAATGGCTACTCTTTGAATCCAAGGATTGAAAATGAGGCGACCAAACAATGCCCTTATTCATTAAGGGTAAACTAGTATAGAAAATATCTTCTTTTATTTATTTAGTATAAATATCCATATTTTATCATTTGGAAGACTTAGACTATGTTGAATATTGAATTCTCAAATTGTATTATCTTCTTAGTGAATAATTAGTGTGTTGATTATTGAATTCTCAAATTGTATTATCTTCTTAGTGAGTACTTAGTGAGTAATTAGGGTGAACTCTTAGAATTGTTAGTTGACTTGTTGGCTTGAGTAATTAAAGTGTTACCCATTTGTGGTTCTTGGTTTCCTTCAATTTTCTTTCTAGGGTTTTATTTGGGTTATTGAAATCAATTCAGAGGTGAGGGTTTTAGTCCCTTGTTGCCCATAATTTCAATAGTTTGAATCTAATCCACATATCCTTCTATTTTGTTCCTTTTTCCCTTTCTTTCTTGTATGATCTTTATCATTGTGCAAGAATGTTTGAAGAAAATTGTAATGACTTAGACAAACACTGTGAATTATTGTCCGCTCTTGGATCTAGCCCATCATAGATTTGTCTCTTTGGGTTCATTGCAAAAGGTGCATTAAAGTATGCAGACCAGTCCTTTACTTCAATAGCCAGGACTTTCCCTCTCTTTTTTGATGTGGGATTTTCTTAAGTGAGCTAGGCATTATACATCGCATTCCTATACTCATCCCTGTATGCACACAACGTCCTTACTAGGTTTGCCCTACCATCATAGTAGTCGAGAGTCAGCTTCGATACCATCTTTGTCACACCTATAAATCTATAAGGATGGACAGGTACTTGGTTCCCTCAACATATAACCTATGCTTACTTTACATATGACTATGACAACCACAAGCAGTGACAAGTTCCTCCTAGCAATAGATATAAAAGATCAAAATAGGTAGTACCAAAACATACATACCAGACTTCGCCGTTGGGGCCACCACTATTAGAGACATGATGCAACTAAACTATATACAATAAGTCTACCAAGCCTCTATACGATAGAAACCTTAAAATAGGTTAGGATAGGTCCCGCCTTTTGAACTATTATGCAAAACCAAAACGCATATACTAAAGATCAGTAATGCCCCAGATCGACTAGTTGAGTGTCGAGTGCACCTACACTAGAGGTCTACTAACTTGAGTACCTATACCTGCAACATGGAATGCAGCATACCCCAAAAGGGACGTCAGTATGAATTAATTTACTGAATATATAAGGCACTAACATATGTAAAATGAGAACTCAAGTGAAATCAATTAGCAAGATATAAATACACAAATCATAGTAAAAGCCACCTTTGTTATACTTATAGAACCATGTATGTTACATTCTTTTTTTTACTTTTCAGAGCTTTATAATTACTTTAGACATGTAATACAAATGACTAGTTGATCAGTGGTAAAAAAGGATGAACCATGCTAGGCATTTTAACCCTTACGATGTTGTCCTCACAGCTATACAAATTGGGATCGACCCATTCTAGGCTTTCGCCCTTTGGCTGCCACCATCATAAACCTAGTGAGATCAACCCATGCTAGGCTCTTGTCCCTGGACTGCCATCCATGCTGCGAATAGTGTTCAAGTTATTCTTTAATACTTCGATTGTTACTTTGGTGGTCTTGATAATTTTAAGTTTTTATAACTATGTACCATAGTGTAAGCTATTACAATGGTCACTTAAGGTAGTACAACAATATAAGAATTAAATGTAACATTAATGTGCTACTTAGGAGTTTAATGACACAATTGGCTTTGTGAACGAAAGTAGAATCACCATGCTAGTGCTTGGAAGAGTAAGCTATAGATTTACTAATAAATAACACTGCCACTATTGGAATAGTGTTTGAACGTTCAAGGGTGTTCTTTCAACCCTTCCTCCTCTAATTTCATTTGTGTAATACATATTTTTGTACACATAGTACCTCAACTTGTTTTTATTTCCATAATACACTTACAAGTTCACAAGGTACATCACATAACAACTGCACACCACACATAATTAAGTAGCATAACTTGAACTCTTTTCCTATATTTTGAAACCAATAAATAGTCCCAAAATATTCCAATGTACATAGAGGACATGAGACCATTGTTATCAATCATTCTCCCACAAGTTCTTACCAAAGTTACTCTTAAAATATCATACTAAACATTATGTTTAAGGAAAAGTGTAGGGACAACAATGCGTAACGCCTATCTTACTTTTTCAAAACCCACATCAAACATAAGAGGGAGAGTCTTGGGCTATGTAAGTAAAGGACTAGTCTATATACTATGAGGAACCTTTTGGGGTGAGCCCCAATAGACAAATCCATTATGGGCTAGGCCCAAGAGAAGACAAACTTCATAGTGTTGGGCTAGGATATTACAGGTTGTATAAGAGCCGACTCTTGACTAGTACGGTGGAAGGGCAAACCTCAGTGAGGATGCTGAGTCCCTATAGGGAGTGAGTGTAGGGATGATTATGTCTAACGCCTGGCTCAATAAGGCAAATCCCACATCGAAAAAGAGAGGGAGAGTCCTAAGATATTTTTGTAAAGAACTAGTCTATATACTATGAGGTGCCTTTTGGGGTGAAACCCAAAGGAAAAAATTTGTGATAGGCTACATCCAAGAGAGGACAATACTTCAAGTGTTGGGCTAGATTTTTATAGATTGTATCAGAGTTGACACTCGACTAGTATGATTGTGGGGTAAACCTAGAGAGGAGGCTAAGTCCCTATATAAGGTGAGTGCAGGGATGGTGTGGCATAACGCTGACTCACTTAACCAAATCCCATACAAGAAAAGAGAGGGAGAGTACTGGGCTATTTAAGTAAAGAACTGGTTTGTATACTGTGGGGCACCTTTTGGGGTAAGCCCAAAGAAACAAGCCCATGATGGGGTAGGTCCAAGAGCAAACAATATTTCACAGTATTAGGCTAGCTCATTACAGATGGTATCAAAGTAAGTCATCCTAGGGAGTCTATAAAGTCATCTGTATGTAGAGTCTTGATTTTGGGTGTGTTCTGCATGACATCTATAAAAATGAGGCTATAGTACATTTAGGAGTTGCCTCTTTTAATTTATTTCCTAGATTGTGCCATAGAGCGATTATCATAGGTGGATCATATCTAACACCTAATTATTTATTTTATATATAGGAAAAGATGTATGTCACAAGGAGAAAAATTACAGTTAAGCAAATAAATTTTGAAGAAAGGACCAGCTAATCACGAGCTAGATCTAGTCAAAGTGAGATTCCATATGAGTCTTTATCATAAAGTTCCCCAGCTCCTCCATCTCTAGAAGATCTAAGGAGGGTAGTAGCACCTTAAGAGGCTCCTATTAATGCTACTGTGCAAGACTTGAGGTATACGGTCCAGTTATTGACTCGTATAGTTGCTGCTCAAGGTCAAAAGTAAGAAGGTCTAATTGTAGGTACTATGTAAGATCACACCAATGAGGCAAATGAGAGATGTAAGAAAATAAGCTTTGAAAATTTTTGGAAGGACTGTCATGTTTTACAAGAGGGTTTTATGAGTCGTAAGATGGACTACGGCTCATACATGAATTTGTGAAACCAGAGCAGACTTGATGAAATATGGGATATTTCAAGAGTTCAATCTATGACTTATCATATGACCTGTAAAGTCCTCTATGATTTGTAGACTATGTCATGGACTGAGAATTAGAGAAGGGTCTCTAAAAGGCTATCAGATGAAACCCCTATCTATGGCCCATAGAATGGACTACGACTCGTAAACAGGGTCTCGTGGTCTTGTCTAGTGATTTTTATAGGGAATGTTCCAACCTTTACTATGCCTTAAAAGGATTTATCTAGCCCCTCCATAACCCCTCATGCAATTCCAAGCCCCTCTCTCATCAAGCAGAGTTCAAACAATTCCTATCGCCTAAGTTCTAGCATGTTTTTGTATAGATGTATACTTTAAATGATTATATCTCTTATTACAAAATGAATTTGAAGCTGAGTAACCCACCAAATAAAAGCTCTTTGAATTATATTTCTAACAAAACTGGTTTCATCTCATTTGGAGTTCAAACCAAAAAGTTATGCCCATTTTAGTGAAGCATTGTCAAGCTTCAAGTTTCTATGATCCACTCTATGGTCGTGGAATGAATTACGGCCCATAAATGGGGTTTTTTAAAACTGGAGGCGAATTATTAAGAGGGTATTTCAGCCTTTTCCTTACATCCAAAGCCCAATCCTATGTCATTTTGACTCTCACACGCCCTATATCATTCCAAAACTCCCCCAAATAACCCTATTCCTAAATCATTCTTCAAAACCTAATACCCAAAAATCCTCTCATGTTCCCTAAGGTCCTCCATTGAAGACAAAGCTAGGGTTTCAGGTTTCTTCAATAAAATTTTCCATAAATCTTTGACTAAGGTATGTGGGTTTGATTGTGGGAACCTTCCTTCTTTATGGGTAATTTATGAACTCTTGCATATGATGTTACTATTGTGCATTCTATTATGGTTTATGTTTGTACATTATCATGAAGTAAAATATCATGAGGAATTAATGGATTTATATGAGTATTGAGGAAGTCTTAACTAGGTTTTACTTAATAAGATGAGTTTTATATTCCCATGTTCATGTTTTGGAAGATGATATATATGATTATGATGAGTTTATTAAGTATGATTTAAACTAATTATTTTTACCTATATGTCTTGAAATCTGATTTCTAAATAATGAGGGTTTTACTATAATGATGGTGGGTTGATTTGAATAACTTAGAAATAAGTGGATTTTACTCCCCTTTTGTCTTATACTCTTCAATTGCATGGTTTTAAGCATATGTACATATGCCCACCATGTTTGACTATATTTACATGACAAAGATTCTTATTTTGATGAAATGTTATTGTATAAATTGCAAGACATTCATGTTATGATAAAGTATGGGCTCCTAAGCATGTATTGAACTTATGAAAAGTTTTTATGATTCATAGATTAAAATATTGAGCCCTTATTATATATTTTTACCCTCTTGTGAGTGAGTAAGTCTACATGTAAAGGTAAAGTATAATAACTATTTTACCCTCATGTACTAGAAGGGGCCAATCATATTAAAAGCTCCACCCTCTTGTGAGTAAATAATGTCTACATGAAGGGGTCAAGCATAGTAACTATTTTACCTTCATGTACCAACTCTCACTAGAAGGGGTACAACATATTATAATCTCTACCCTGATGTGTACGATGGCTACTAGAATAGGTCAAGTCTATGCATTATTTTTACCCTCTAGTACAAGGTATACGCCACATGTAGGGGTCAAGTATTTGAATGAGCTATTCGGACCATGTTATCATGTTTTTACAAGTTATTCAAGTTATGATTAAAGTTATTATTATTTAAAGTACTCTGTGGTATTAGACTTAGCACCGAAAGAGGCTTAAGGTGGGGGCTCGACTCAAGGGGTCTTTATATAAAGTCTTGGTCTCTTAACTATGTACCACCATAGGTTTATATAATTTCCCTAAATAGGATTTTACTAGTGGATTCAACTAGGAAAAGTTCTCCACTTTGTGGGGTTATGCTTGTTTTACCTTGGCAAGTAGACCACTCTTTCGTTCGACGTGGAGTAAACATCACAATTCCAAGTAGTAGCTCACTTTATCTTATTTTCAGGTTAGGGTCTCCTCACACATATGTATGATATATTATATAATTTTGATATCTTCATGCATGTTTTAACTTAAGCATTGACTATGCATGTCATTTGAGCTTATGTCTATTAATCATGATTATACATCTTCACTATTATCACTTATGTTCTTTGTTGCATTGCACCCTGCATACATAGTATAGTCTAATTACTAATATACTTTTTGCCTGTTATGAATTTGACTCTTATTATGTTAATGTATTGTTGGAGCTTTTCCTTAGTCCTTTATCCCTTTTTGTGGTGAATGTTTGCTATGTTGACAAGTTGGAAGTCCCAAGTCCCTAAATTCCCCCATAGTGTGAGTCATACTTACCCACCCCTTCAACTTATTCGTGATGTGATTCATGTTTATCCTCTTGCCTACAACCTCCCCGCTTCACTTAGAAATTATGTGTTATGTGCTTATTTATATTTTATTGTTTTTGCGAAACCAAGGATATGCTATACATACTTAAGAGACAAGTTTGGGGATCCATTAACCGTATCACATCTACGCCATAGGCTTGGGTCATGACAAGCTTGTTATCAGAGTACCAGATTTATAAATAGTCCTCAAAAATCCAACACACCTGGACAAGTAAAGTCTTGTTCATTATTGTGAAGCACGCCACAACTATGAATAGGTGGATATGAGGCATTCTTGGAAATAAATCAACTCTTCATGATCCATGTCATGCGGTAGAGCTAAATCCTCTAAAGCTTATTTTTTATTCCTGTTCGTTACATTTCAAAATATGTCCCAAGCTATTCAAAATAGTAGACAAGATAGATGGTAACCATCCCTCGCTCGAGGATCAACTTTCCAACAATGACATATCAAATAGAGATTCATAATGCCCTATGGCTGCAGCCCAAAGTTGTAACTGCTCAACCCAACCAATAGGCGGGTGCCCTCGAAATTTCAAATGATAAGAGGAGAGAGAGTGTCAGGACCAAATCCTAGGACCAAGACATGACATGGCGAATAGGGAACTCGAAGGTACCACAAACAAGCCTCTTAAATTGTCATTATATATCCTTGGTACCAAAAGTATACAAAAACATACAGCTTGAGAATAGAGACAATGGTACTAAGGGAAAGCTTAGATAAACGCCATAATCATGAGTCAAGAGTCAAAGCTCATACATTAATACACAACATGTCCAAAAAAATACCTCTAAATACATAGATAGAGCGGGGATTGAGACAAAGTAACCGGGCTCATCCTCATAGTGATATAGAACATAAGATAGTGTCTCAATACATAGATAAGAGGAAAACATAAACCAAAGTCCCCAAAATGAAGGACTCACCAACAAGCTTGGAATAGCACCATCTAGTAATGTGGAGGAGGATAATCAACTTAGGTGCTAGTTCCTACATAGTGATATTATGTAGGCAAGAGTATGCATTAGCACATTTGAATGTACTAAAGTATGTATAATGCAATGCAACAAGAGACAAGCTTCGTAATCAACATGCATAACAATAGGCAGTAGGTATGATATAGCAATATGTCATGTATGATCAATGTATAAGTAAAACATGCTTAGGTAATCCATGTTCATATAGAATCTCATATGTGAAGATGAGACCAAGCTAGCTTTACATGGTACAAACCTCTCGGTAGGTTCGTGATGTTGCCACCCCATCACCTAGGTGGAGATGAGTATTGACCCTTATTCTAGGTTGGTGATGTTGCCACCCCATCACCTAGGTGGAGATGAGTATTAACCTTCATTCTAGGTTGGTGATGTTGCCACCCCATCACCTAGGTGGAGATGAGTATTTACCCTCATTCTAGGTTTCCGTCACCCTGGTGGAGATGAGTATTAACCCTCATTCTAGGTTACCCGGGCTCTTGTCCCCCTAGATCAGGCATGGTCTATGCAACACTTTATATAAAATTCATCATAATCTCTAGTGCAATATCTCATGTATGAATAATCATGTACATAAGATCATTTCATCATCATAACTTCATTCATATCATATCTCATGCTTTAGACCTTCAATTCCACAAGAAAGCATAATCGAACATTTTATCAAACACCTTAGGGCTGTGTAATGGGGGTAAAAGAGAATATAATTTGGAGAAGAAATCCTGCAAAAAAACCAGTGGTAAAACCTTTAATCAACACCTTGCCACACCCTAACGATTTTTACATCAAAACTCCTTATCAAATACAACATTAGATTCAAGATTTGAAGCTCAAAACATGCTAAAACAACCATACTTTCATGAACTGAAATCACTGTCCAATAAATATCACAATATACAAAATCCATATGCTAAATCAACTTTAAATCATGAATTATTAATAAAAAGAGGTTTTAGGCACCATGGGTGGAAGGAACTAATGGTTCAACACCACATACCTTAGCGTTTGTGAAATTCTTGAGAAGACTCTAATAGAGATTTGAAGCATGAGTGAGATCCTTGAAGAAATTCTTGAGATTGGCCTTGAGTTTGGGACTTGCATTTAGGATTAGAAATGAGATTAAGTCTTAGGAGAAATATTGGGAAATATTTTGGATGATATGATGGTGAAATAAGGCTAAGTATAGGTGAAAATACATTTGAGAAAACTAAGGTCCAACAGTTAGAAAAATCTGGGTGAACTAGGTAGAGAGTGCAGAAATAACATGTCTCCGTGTCGCTGAGAGGACGCGGAGGCTCTCTGGAAATCACACCAGGTGAATTTTCATAATTTGATTCCTTTTCTTTAAATTTAAGGTTTAGACCCTTGTAACCCTAATTTGGACCCGCTGAACAAGAATATGAAGTCGAATTTTTAAAATTCGAAACGAACTTTTAGATATACAAAAAATAAGATTCTGGGCACTTCTGAGGCATGTTTTTTGGAATATTTTGGGGTCGTTTCAATATCTTCCCCTTGAGATAATTTGTCCCCGAATGTAGATGAGGCATACAAGACAATAATAATCATGAACAAATCAGCCTCAACATGAATGCAACATTACATTTAAAACACCACTTTCAAAATCCATTATAAGTGTGAAATCATAATAAATTGCCAACTTAAACATGAATGCACATGAATGATATAGGGGCTGAAATATCAGACTTGATAGCACATAGAGGGCTTAAAATTATTACCTAAGGATTAAGTTGAGTGGAAGAGATAAGGGTGCAGCTTTTGCATATCTGCTTCGGTCTCCCAAGTAGCACTTTCGACTTATTGGTTCCTCCAAAAGACTTTAACGGATTCCACCCCTTTGTTCCTCAATCTCTTTACTTGCCTATAAAAGATCTGAACCGGAACCTCCTCATAAGTCAAGTTATCCTCAACAACACCCAAAATATCAAGACGCACAATTGCATTAGGATCGCCGACACACTTTCTCAACATAGAAACATGGAATACCGGATGAATCAAATTTATTTTGCTAGGCAACTTCAACTCATAAGCTACCTTTCCAACCCTCTTTATCACCTCATAAGGACTAACATACCTTGGATTAAACTTCCCTTTCTTACCAAAATGGACCACACCTTTCATTGGAGAAAATTTCAAATAAACACAATCCCCACTTGGAATTCTAAGTCTCTTATTCTTACATCAACATAGGATTTTTGACAACTTTGGGCTGTCCTAAACCTTTCTCTAATCATCTTAACCTTCTCAAGAGCATCCATAACTAAATTTGGCCCCAATAAGGCCAGTTTTCCAACCTCAAACCAATCCACCGGTGATCTATAATGTCTCCTATAAGGAGCTTCAAAAGGAGACATACCATTGTTAGAGTGATAGGTATTGTTGTAGGCAAACTCAATCAATGGAAGATGGTCATTCCAACTACCTTTAAGATCCAAGACACAAGCCCTAAGCATATCCTCAAGTGTTTGAATTTCATCTCAGGTTGGCCATCTGTTTGAGGGTAGAAGGTCGTACTAAGGTAAACTTTGGTTGCAATACCCCTTTGAAAAGATCCCCAAAAGTGTGAAGTAAATTGTGCACCATGATCCGATATAATGGATAAGGAAACCCCATGCACCCTCACCAACTCATGGATGTACAACCTTGCATACTCGTCATCCCCATATGAACTCTTGACCAGTAGAAAGTGAGCCTATTTCATCACCCTATCAACCACAACCCACATGGAATCAAAATAATTTCTAGTCTTGGGCAACCTAACCTCGAAATCCATATTAATCACCTTTCACTTTCAAGTAGGAAGCTTTATGTCTTGGGTAAGACCACCTAGCCTTTGATGCTCAGCTTTGACTTGCTGATAACTATGACAATCGGAAACAAATTTAGCAATATTTTTCTTTATGCCTCCCCACCAATACACATCCATCAAGTCTATATACATTTTGGTAGTACCAGGGTGGACAAAATAGGAAGAATTATGGGCTTCATCAAGAATTATCTCCCTCAAACTATCAATATATGGCACACACAACCTACCTTAGTATTTAAGGGCCCTATCTCTCCCTTAGGAGAAAAGCTCTATCTTGCCTTCTTTCACCAAGTCCTTCAAATCAAGCACGAAGGAGTCCAAATCTTCTTTTGCAATCACCTGATCAACCAAAGAAGATGTACAACCATCAACAACAACAATACCATCACTTATATCTTCTAACCTCACTCCTAGTCTAGCCAATTTATGCATCTCCCTATCACTCTCCCTATCACAACTATCCATATGAGCTAGACTACCTATAGACACTAAACTCAAAGCATCTGCCACAACATTTGCCTTACCCGGATTATAATGCACACTCATGTCATAGTATTTAAGGAGTCCTAGCCCCCTTCTTTGGATTAAGTTGATATCTTTTTGAGTGAAGACATATTAAAGGCTCTTATGATTTGTAAAGACATCAACGTGCAACCTATACAAATAATGACACCAAATCCTTAATGCAAACACCACGACAACCAATTCAATATCATGGGTAGGGTAGTTCTTTTTATGCACTTTGAGTTTCCTAGAAGCATAGGCTATGACCTTACTATTTTGTATTAGTACACAACCCAAAACAAATCTAGATACATCATAATACACAACAAAACCCTCGAGCCTATCCGGTAGTGATAATATAGGAGCAGACACAAGTCTATCTTTCAATGTTTGAAAACTCTTCTCACATTCATCGGTACATATAAACTTAACCTTCTTTTGAGTCAATTTTTTCATAGGAGAAGCAATGGACGAGAACCCATTCATAAATGTTCTATAGTAACCCGCAAGGACTAAGAAACTCCTTACATCCGACAGGGTCAATAATCTAGGCCAATTCTCAGTCACATTGATTTTCTTAGGATCCATATTTATGCTATCCCTGGATACCACATGACCCAAGCACGCAACCTCCTTCAAAAAAATTCACACTTGTCATATTTAGGATACGATCTCTTCTCCCTCAATCTTTGCAACACAACCCTCAAATGGCCCATATGCTCTTCCTTACTATGTGAAAAAATTAAACATCAATGAAGATCACAACAAAGGAATCAAGATAGGGCATGCATACCCTATTCATTAGGTCCATGAAGATGGCCGGCGCATTAGTCAATCCAAATGAAATCACCATATATTCATAATGTCCATACCTACTCCGGAAAGCCATCTTTAGAATATCATACTCCCTCACCCTTACTTGATGGTACCCAGACCGAAGATCAATCTTAGAGAAAAAACTAGCCCTTTGCAATTGGTCAAATAAGTCATCAATCCTTGGAAGAGTTATATCTATTCTTTATAGTGACCCTATTAAGTTGCTGGTAGTCAATGCACATTCTAAGTAACTCTTATTTCTTCTTTACAAACAACACTGGTGCACCCTAAGGTGATGGCTAGGTCTATTAAATCCCTTCTCCAACAAATCTTTCAATTTCTCCTTTAACTCCTTCAACTTCGCCAAGGCCATACGGTAAGGGGGAATGGAGATAGGTTGGGTGTCGGGAAGGAGATCTATGGCAAAATCTATCTTTCTTTCAGGAGGGATACCAAGAAGTTCATTTGGGAAGACATCAACAAATTCATTTCGACCAGAACTGACTCAACGGAAGTGACTTTTGGACTTTACATCTTTGACTCTCACATGATGACACAAACACCCCTTGGAAATCAACCTATAGCCTTTAATGCATGCGATGAACCTACCCAACATGGAAGTTTTTAGCAACAAACGTGGTAACAAAGGAAAGGTTAGCACCTGGATCAATCAAAGCATATACATCAAGATAAAAAAATTTCAACATACCAATACCAATATCAATAACCTCACTAACCCCTTGCCTCCCATTTAGAGCATAGAATTGATTGTGCCTTGGGGCACCACCTTGAGGACCACCTCTACCTAATAGAACCACATTTGCACTGTGAACCTTGCCATGATTTCTAGGACAATCTACCTTCTTGTGACCAAGCGCCCCACATTCAAAACATGCATTGGAACCCTTCAAACATGGGACCTTATGACTCTTCCCAAATGTAGTACATCAGTGGGAGCCACACCACCAACACTTTGAGGCCTAGGGAAGTCATTGGTAAACCCCCTATTTGTAGCCTGAGGAGGCCCTTTGCCTTGACAAAATCGACCACCTCTATGGAGCTTGCCCCTAATACAAGCTCTCTTGGCCTCATAAACCCTCCTCTTTCTCAACTTTTCTTCTTCTATTTGCTCGGGATATGTCATTAACTCAGACAAGTCCATATCACTAATAAGCAAGGTGGACCAAAACTCTTAACTTACCAAATTATAGACCCCCCCATAACAAACTTATTCATCCTTGACCTAGGGTTGGCCATCAAATAAGGAGCATACATTGAAGTTGAGTAAATTTGAGGGCATACTTCCTCACACTCATACCACCTTGTTTCAAGTTCATAAATTCAACCAACTTTACTTTCCTAAGCTCAAGAGGGAAGAACCGATTAAGGAAGGACAATTTGAATTCCTCCCAAAGCACTACATAGTAATTACCCTTCTCACCGTTCCATTGATCAAACTAAATTTAGGCCACCACATTGAGTCGGTACATTGCCAACTCCGCCTTCTCATTTGGCCCAACAACTATGATTGACAAGATTTTTAAGACTTCATCAATAAACTCCTATTGATCCTCATCCACCTTTGACCTATGGAAAATCAAAGGATTCATCCTCATGAATCCCCTTACCCTAGCTCCCAAGGTAGTAGCATGAGTGTCTTGGTCCCCTTGTTGGACATCATTGGCCACTATTTGGGCAAGCATAGTAAGAGCATCCCGGAGGTCACCATTGGTAGGTTGCTCCTCAGGAGTTTGGGCCCTTCTTCCTCTAATATTCGACATGATCTAGTATAGTAAAGAGCAATAATTAGAGAGGAATACTTATCACAACTCTATAGCATGACTTAGGACATGAAAAATGGAGACATTTTCTAAAATGCCTCATAGCCTACTATTCATAGTCACGGAGTGCTTCACAGTCATGAAAAGAACTCTAATCAATGCATTGTGTTGAACTCTGAGGATTTATCAACCTAGTATTCTGATACCAAGTTTTTCATGACCTAAGCCTTAGTACTAGACATGACATAGCGAATGGGGAACCCGAAGGTACCGCAAACAAGCCTCTTAACTTATCATTACATAGCATTTGTTGCAAAAGCATACAAAAACATATATATTGAGAATAGGGACAATGGGACTAAGGGAAACTTTGCATAAACTCCATAATCAAGAGTTTAAAGTTAGAGCTCATACATAAATACAAAATATGTCCAATAAATACCTCTAAATATATAGATAGAACTGGGGCCAAGACAAAGTAATCGGGCTCACCATTATAGCCAAATAGAACATAAGATAGTATCTCAATACATAGATAAGAGAAAAACATAAATGAAAGTCCCTGAAATAGAGGACTTACCAACAAGCTTGGAATAACACGGTCCAGCCACGTGGAGGAGGATGATTAAATTGGGCATTGATTCCTACATGGTGATATCATGTAGGCAAGAGTATGTGTTAGTATGTTTAGATGTTCTAAGTATGTAGGATTCAATGTAATAAGAGACAAGCTTTATAATCAACAAG
>JAOTQJ010000099.1:4895737-4952764 GCA_025642045.1 Solanum sejunctum | reverse complement strand
TAACCCTCATTCTAGTTTGGTGATGTTACCACCTATCACCTAGGTTGAGACGAGTATTATCCCTCATTCTAGGTTGATGACTATTCCACCCCATCACCTTGGTGGAGATGAGTATTAACCCTCATTCTAGGTTACCCAGGCTCTTGTCTCCCTGGATCGGACATAGTCTATGCAACACTTTATATAGGATTCATCATAATCTCTAATGTAATACCTCATGTTGGAATAATCATGTACATAAGATCATTTTATTATCATAACATCATTCATATCATATTTCATGCTTTGGACCTTCAATTCCTCAAGAAAACATAATTGGACATTTTATCAAACACCTTGGGGTTGTACAACAATGGTAAAGGATCATGCAATTTGGAGCTGAAATCATGCAAGAAAATCAGTGGTAAAATCTTTAATCAACACCTTGCAACACCCCCAAGACATTCATATTAAAAACCCTCATCAAATCCAATATTAGATCCTAGATTTGAAGCTCAAAGTATGCTAAAACAACCATACTTTCATAAACTAAAATCATGGTGCAGAGAATTTCTCAATATATAAAACCTACATGTAAAATCAACTTTCAATCATAAATTATTAATAAAAAGAGGGTTTAGGCACCATAGGTGGAAGTACCCAATATTTCAACACCACATACCTTAGCTTTTGTGAAGTCTTAAAGAAGACTCTAATGAAGATTTGAAGCTTGAGTGAGATCCTTGAAGAAATCCTTGAAATTGGCCTTAAATTTGGGAATTGAATTTAGGATTAGAAATGAGTCTAAGAGTTTGTGGAAATATTGGAGAATGTTTTTGGTGATATGAGAGTGTGATACGTTTGGAAAAACATAGGTCCAACACTTAGAAAAATTTGGGCGAACTAGGAAAAATAGTGTATAAATGACATGTCTCCGCGTCTCGGATAAGACGCGAAGTCTCTCTAGAAATCACCCCAAGTGAAATTCCATAATTCAATTCTTTTGCTTTAAATTTAAGATTAGATTCTTGTCACCCAAATTTGGACCTCGTAAAGAAGAATATGAAGTCAGAATTTCGAAATTCTAAATGGATTTTTAGATATAGGAAAAACAAGATTTTAGGCACTTCTGAGGCACTTTTTTGGGAACCTTTTGTGGTCATTTCATAGAAAAAGGATAATAGGGCTGGAGTTGATGATACTTCATCTTCTATTATTCTATCGGTGCCCAAGTACAAGAAGGAAAGGCTCCCTTTCGCCATTTGACAAGGGTGTAGCAAGAAGCATCTAGAAAGGTGTTTGGTTAGAACTGAGGTTATTTCAAGTGCCGAGGTATTGGGCATAATATAAGAGATTGTCCTGTAGCCTCTACAAAAAGGAGAAGGACTCAATTTGAAGGCAGACCCTCATATTCTAAGCCTGTGTTAATGGTGCACCAAGCCTTCCTAGGTTCCCAAAATATGGAAGGAATCTTGCCGGCATATGTTTGAGAAAAATGGGTGCATGAAAGATGGGCCATAAGATTGTTGTTGGTTATCCATATGCCAAAAGGATAGTCAAAGATGATTATCCTCTAAGACATGGTGCTTATGGAACTCTCAAGGCACAAAGTGGTGCCAAGGGTGGTAGTGTTATTATACCGAAGAATCAAGGATAGGGTGTTGGTGTTCAAGCTTCTCCTATGTGCCACAAGTGTCAAAGGTACCACTCGGGCGATTGGTTGGCCAATTCGAGTGTATTTTTTGGGTATTGTTGCAAAGGTTCATAAGTTAAGACATTGTCCATGGTTTAGTAAGAATTATAAGAATGAGTTGTTGTGATATCAACGATACCTCTCCAAGGGTCCTTAGATGTAGTATGGTGCTTCACTCGGTATGTTAAAGGTTTAAAGATATCTATGATGTAATAGATATGGGTGCCACTCTCTCATTTATTACTCCATTAGTTGTTATTATCACTAGAAGAGTCTATAGGGGTTATCCCATATCTATAGTGCATAGAGTCTTGCCTTATGATTTTGTTAAGCTTGACCTAGTATGTTTTGATATTATTCTTATGATGGATTAGGTATATGTATGCCATGCTTTCTTTGATTATAGAACCCACAAGGTTAAGTTCCAATTTCCTATTGAGCCGGTCTTTGGGTGGGAAGGTTATACTATGGTGGTGAAAGGTAGATTCATCTCTTGTCTTAAGGTACAGAAATTGATCTCTAAGGGTTGCATTTGCTGTCTCATAAAGGTTAGGGATGTCGAGTCTAGAGTCCCTCCTATTGAGTCATTTTTAGTGGTCAACCAGTTTTTTGGTGTCTTTCCTGATAAGCTTCCTGGTATTCCTCCTGAAAGGAAAATAGATTTTGGTATAAACTTTCTCCATGGTACACAATCTATTTCTATTCCCCCTTACCGTATGGCCCTGCCATAGTTAAATGATCAACTGAAAGATTTATTGGAGAAGGGTTATATAAGGCCTAGTAATGTCACTATAAGGTGCACCGGTGTTTTTTGTAAGATCGAAAGACGCCTTTTGGACTAGTCATTTGGCTTAACTGATGCACCAATGTATTTATGGATTTCATGAATAGGGTCTTTAAACCATACTGTGGCATGTTTGTGGTGGTGTTCATTGATGAAATTTTGATTTATTCCCAAAGTGAAGAGGAGCATGTGAGGCTTTTGAGGGTAGTGTTGCGCACCTATAAGGAAGGGAAGTTGTTTGCTAAGTTTGATAAATTTGGGTTATGATTAAAAGAAGTGGCATTCATTGGGCATATGGTGTAAGGTGATGGAGCCAAAATGAATCCCAAGAAAAGGAAGATCATTGTTTGGTTTAGTTGGAAATTAGGTTAGATGAGGTTGAAAAATGGAGTGATGGTGGTTTTGTAGATTGCGCCAACCCTTCTTTGATTGACGTGGTCAAATATAAGTAGGACATTGACGTCACTTTGTTAGAGTTAAAAGCACTCATAAACGATAGCGAGATCGATGTTTTCTCCTATTGGGCAGATAGTGTCCATGGTACCAAAATAGGTCGGTATACCAAATATTGATGGTTTGAAGGATTTGATCTTGATGGAGGCACATAGCTTATTCTATTATATATCCACCCCAATTCTAAAAAAATGTATATAGTTTTGAGAGAGGCATACTGGTGGTTGTAATCGAAAGTCTCAGCCATGAAGTATGTTGTTTGTCTTAGCTATAAATTGAGCCCAAGGGTTGTGGGTCCTTGTAATATGTTGAAAAAGGTTGGTAAGGTAGCTGATGAACTTCAAGTTTCCTAATAAGAAAGAGTTGGTTCACCCTATATTCTATGTGTCTATGCTAAGAACGTGCGTAGGTGACCCAAACTCCATAGTGCCCTTGGAAGTTGTAGGTCATGTGAAGGAAAGTTGACATATAAAGAAGTTCCCTTGAAAATATTAAATTGAAATAAAAAGGTGAGGGAATAGAGGTGTATCATATGTGAAAGTCCTTTTGAGGAAGCAACAGGTCAAAAGTATTACTAGGGAAGCTATAGCGGACATCAAAAAGCAATAACCCTATATCTTTGATTCTAACCAAGCCTTGGGTTCTATGATCCTTCTTATTTTAGAGCCTCTTCTCCTTGCATATCATCCTCATGTTATTTATTCATTCTTATATGATTTTGATATTGCATTGTAAATGCTATGTGAGTCATGGTTTAAAGATTTTCATTGTGCATATGTTGCATTTCGCATAATATACATGTATTCCATTAATTAGAGCTTGCCTTAGCACATTTGGAGATGAAAGTTCCAATGGAAACATATTGTATGACCCTACCTATGAAGGGTATGAGATATATAAGAAAGTAAACTTTGAAAATTTTTGGAAGGACTATCAATGTTTACGAGAGGGTTTACGAGTCATAAGATGGACTACGGCTCGTATATGGATTCGTGGATCCTGGGCGGACTTGATGAAAATTGAGATCTTTCAGGAGTTCAATGTATCTCTTATCAAGTGGCCCATAAAGTCTATGAGTCATAGTTTATGTCATAGAATGAGAATCAGAGAAATGTCTCTGAAAGGCTATCAGATGAAACCCCTATCTATGGATCGAAGAATAGACCACGACCCATAAATAGGGTCTTGTGGTACTGCCCAGTGATTTTTATAGGGGAAGTTCTAACTTTCCTATTTCCTTAAAAGAATCATCTAGCTCGTCCATGACCCCTCATGCAATTCCAAGCCCCTCTTTGATCATGTCGAGTGCAACCGATTCTAATTGCCTTTGTTCTACAATAAGTTCGTATATGTGTCTACTTTAAATGATCATATCTCTTAGCACACAGTGAATTAGAAGCTAAGTGACCACCAAATAAAAGATCTTTGAATTATCTTTCCAACACAATTAGTTTTTACCTCATTTGGAGTTTAGACCAAAATATTATGCCCATTTTGTTGAAGCAATGTTAAACTGCCAGTTTCTATGACCCACTGCGGGTCGTGGAATAAATTAAGCCCCAGAAATGGGGTTTCATGAGAATTTTGGCCAATTTATGGATTTATATGAGTATTAAGGAAGTCTTAACCAGGTTTTACTTGATAAGATGAGTTTTATGTTACCATGTTCATGTTTTGGAAGATGATGTATATGATTATTATGGGTTGATTCCTAAATAGTGAGGGTTTCACTACAATGATGGTGTGTTGGTTTGAACGGCTTTGCAATAAGATGATTTTATTCCCATTTTGTCTTGTACTCTTTAATTGCATGGTTTTAAGCATATGTACATATACCCACCATGTTTGACTAAGTTTACATGACAAAGGTCTTATGTTTCTGAAAGATTATTGCATGAATTACAAGACAAGCATGTTATGATAAATTATGGCTCCTAAGAATGTATTAAACTCATAAAAAGTGTCTATGATTCGTAGATAAAATATTGAGCTCTTATTCTATATTTTTACCCTCTTGTGAGTGAATAATGTCTGCATGTAGGAGTCAAGCATAATAATTTTTTTACCCTCATTTACTAACTAAAGCTCACTAGAAAGGGTCAAACATATTCCAATCTCCACCCTCTTGTGAGTGAATAATTTCTACATTAAGGGTCAAGCATAATAACTATTTTAGCCTCATTACCAACTCTCACTAGAAGGGGTTAAACATATTATAATCTCTACTCTCATATGTAATGCGATTTCTACTAGAAGTTGTCAAGTCTATGCATTGTTTTTACACTCTAGTATAAGGTATAAACTCCGTGTAGGAGTCAAGTATTTCAATGAGCTACTCATGCCATGTTATCATGTATTTACAAGTCATTAAAATTATGATTATTTCAAGTATTCCGTGGGATTAGACTTATATCGAAAGAGCTTGAAGGTTGAGGCTCAACCCAAGGGATTCTTATATAAAGTCCTTATCTCTTAACTATGTGCCACCTTAGGTTTATATTATTTCCTAAAATGAGCATTTACTAGTAGATCCAACTAGGACAAACTCTCCACTTTATGGGGTCATGCTTGGTTTACCCTGGCAAGTTGACCACTTCTACATTCAGTGTTGAGTGAACATCGAAATTCCAAGTAGTAGCTCTCTTTGTCTTATATATTGGTTAGGGTCTCCTTCTACATATGCATGATATATTATGCAAGTTTGACTATTTACATGCATGTTTTCATTTAAGCATTGATTATACATGTTATATTGATCTTATGTCTATTAATCATGATTATACATCTTGACTGTTTTGGCTTATGTTCTTTGTTAAATTGCACTCTGCATACTTAGTATATTCCAAGTACTAACATATATGTTTTGCCTGCATGATCTAACCATATAGGAACTTGAGCTCCTTTACATCCTTCTCCACCACACGGTTAATCAGTTGGGTGAAGACTTGCTATTGGTGAGTCCTCCACATTCGAGGACAACATCCATTTACTATCATGCTTTTATTTAGACTATCCAATTTTTGGATACTATCTTTAAGGGTGAGACTGGGAGATGCCTTGGCCCCTGCTCTCTTCATAGTAAAAGGTATTGTTGGATACATGGGTTGTATGTTATGAGGTAGACTCTTATTATGTCTATGTATTGTTGCATCCTTCCTTAGTCCCTTATTCATTTTTGTATTGAATGTTTGCTTTGTCAACAAGTTGGAAGTCCCAAGCCCCTAAATGCCCCCATAGTGTGAGTCACACTTATACGCCCCTTTGACTTATTTGCTATGTAATTCATGTTTATCCTCTTCCCTACAATATCCCCATTGCGTGCGTCTAAAACACCGATTCCATTAGAAATTATGTGCTATGTACTTATTTATCTTTTATTGCTTTAGTGAAACCAAGGATGTGCTATGCATGCTTAAGAGGCTTGTTTGGGGACCCCTTTGTGATAAAGGTCAAACAAGAAAGGAAGGGAAATGGGAATAAATTAAAGGATATGTGGCTTAAATTCAAACTATTGAAATTATGGGTAACAAGGGACTAAAACCCTCACCTCCCAATTGATTTCAACAACCAAAATAAAATCCTATAAAGACAACTGAAGGAAGCCAAGAACCACAAATAGGTAACACTTTAATCAAGCAAACAAGTCAAATAACAATTCTAAGAGTTCACCCTAATTACTCACTAAGAAGATACTATAATTTGAGCATTAACATTCAACATAGTCTAAGTCTTCCAAATGATAAAATTTGACTATTTACACTAAGTAAATAAAAAAAATGACATTTTCTTAACAATTTTACCCTTAATGAGTAAGGGTCATGTTTGATTGCCTTCTTTTCAAATCCTTGAATTCAAGTAATAGCCATTTGCACACATGGCCTCTTTTTTTCTTTTTTCTTGCCTTGATAGACCTTCCGCACATTGTAATCCTTTCTTTGGTGACCCTCAAGCTCCTCTAATGCTTTCTTTTTCATGAACATTGGTTGTAGGTCTTGGAGATCATTTGTTTGACTCCTTGTGAATGGTCTTGAGAGGTACATGTCATACATATTGGTGCCATATTTACTTTATATGTTATTATCCTCCCCTTCTTGAAAATGATTCGTCCTCAGATCCAAATGTTTTCTTACAAGACAAGGAGATAAATAACTAACATTGGAAACATTATAAACATTATACTTACTTGGCAAGTCAATCATGTAGGCATTGTCATTGATTCTCTTGAGTACTTCGAAACATCTGTCTCCTCTTAGGCTAAGCTTTCCTTTTCAAACATATGGAAGCCTCTCTACCCAAACCCAATCATTTGGGTTGAAGATTACTTCCTTTCTCCCCCAATTCTTTTGAATAGCCACCTTAGAATTGTTCTTTTCAATGACCTCTTTAACCTTGGCTTGAATGCTCATCTCCTTTTGCCTTTTCTTGGTATCTAGGCTTAAAATAACATTAATAGATAATGGAGTCATGGTTAGTAGAAACAAAGGTTTAAAGCCATTACATGCCTTAAATGGAGGCATTCCAATAAAGGAGTATAAAGGCTGATTAAAATGCAAATTTAATCAAGGGTAAATGGTCTTCACAAATAGTTGGGGTACCTCTAATCATGCACTAAAGCACATTTCCAAGAGTCCTATTTATTACCTCAATTTATCCATCTATTTGAGGGTGGAAAAAAGTTGAGAACATAACTTTGGTACCAAGTGTACCCTATAGACTCTTCTAAAAGTGACTACGAAATTTGGATTCCCTATCACTAGCAATGGTTTGAGGGACTCCATGCAATTTAAAAGCATTAATGACAAACAAAGATGCTACATAGGATACATCATCACATTTGTGGCATGGAATAAAATGAGCAATTTTAGAAATTCTATCCATTACCAAAAAAGGCTATTATCTCCTCTTTTAGTCCTAGGAAGACCCAACACAAAATTAATAGAGATATCCATCCATGGGTCACTAGGAGTAAGGAGAGGGGTATACTTAAGGCTGAGTCGTGGATTTGGCAGGCTTAAAATGGAGAAATTGTCACGAAATTTGATCCAGATCATGCTTCAACTTGGGCAAACAAAATTGATACTTTAGAATATGAAGTGTTTTGGGTACCCCAATTTTGCCCATCAAACCATCACTATGAGCTCCCTTGACAAGTAGCTCTCTCTATGAGCTCATAGGAACACAAGCTCATCTATCCTTGAATGAAAAACCATCAACTAATTGAAACCTATCAACCCGCTTCCCTTGGGTAAGATTATCAAAAGTATCTTTGAAGTCGGGATCCCTAGGAAAGAATTCCTTTATGCTTCTAAATTTCATCATTCTAGAAGCCAAGGTAGTCACCAACATAAACCTTCTTGATAGAGCATCCACTATAATATTTTCCTTGCCTTGCTTGTCATAGTCCTGCAAAAGAGAAGAAATAATACTAGGCAAAGTGTTAGTATTTTTGTGAGCATGCAATAAAAGACTGGTGTTGACACAACATACTCGAAAGCGTCCCTCATCCACACCTCTTGAACATTTTTTTGGCTTCGCTATCATGCACATATTCTCCTTAATTTTAGCAACGGAATCTCCTTCCCTTGGAACAACAATGGAACTTCCACCATCACCCTTTGCCTCTTCCAGCTTTATTTTCTCCTGAAGCTCCTTCATAGCCTGATAATCCTCACTCACTTGGTATGGAGTGAGAGGTTCAAGGAAATAATTTCTACCTTCAATCACCAAAGCGTATTTGTTGGATTTTCCTTAGTGCAACATCCCTATAAAATTTCCACGGTCTCCCCAACAAGAGATGACATGCCAACATGGACACAATATCACAAGTCAATTCATATTGTACTTACTCAGACTAAACCAAATGCTTTCTTGTTTGAGGACCCTCATTTCTCCTCTATCATTGAGACATTGTAGCTTGTAAGGGTTAGGATGCTTCGTTGTTGGAATTTTAATATGATCCACCAGAGAACTGCTCATCACATTTGTGTAACTTCCACTATCAATGATTAAAGAACACACTTTATCTCTAATTTTTCACCTAGCATGAAATAGATTTTCCCTTTGATCAAGGTCTTGTTTGGCAAGGGCTTCTATAGTTATCCTCACAACACATGAAAGATTAGAATTCACTTTCAAGTTGTCATCATTATTAAGAAAAGACTTTCCTTTCTCTATGAAGCAAGCAAAATTTACCGTTCATCCAACCTTTCTTCTTCTTTTCCCATCCTATCTTCTTTATATCCCATCCTATCTCCTCTATTCCCTACTCTATCTCCTCTATACCAATAATCTCGGCCTCAAATGCCATGATCCCACCCAAGTTCTTGAGGTTGTACTCCTTCCCTTTATACTCCATTGGTATCCCTACCCCTATGCTCCCAAAACTAATCATTATTGAGATCTCCATGTATTTCATCATAGAGGGAATTTTTGATTGAAAGTCTTAGTAGGGTATTTGTGGTTTTATTTTGTGGAGGAGATGGATCTTGTCTTGGATGGTTTAGCTTGTTGTTCATTTAGAAAGTGGGGTTTCGGTGCTTTGTGGAGGAAAACATAGATTATGGGTTTTTCCCGTGGTAATGGTGGTAGAATGCATCGATGCCCTCCTTATCTCCTTATCTTTGGGTTGAATTGTTTTCCCTCGATTCTCATTCTCCACCAGTAGCAACCTTTCCTCCATACCTCCAATCCTTCCATTCATTTTCGCTATTTGTTTGGAGAAGTAAGCAAGAGTTTCCATGTTGTTCTTTGAACCCTTCCCAATTGTACTTGTATTAGACATGATTCCTATAATACTCAACAAATAATATTAGTAGCAAAAGCCTCATGCCACTTGTATGTAACTCTCAACTCACATTCTACGACGGCATCTCAAAATTGATAGTGAACTAGCTCTGCTCAATCTATTCAAGGTCACTAATACGTTGTGTTAGAGTAGATTGTTACGACTCTTGAAACATGGATTACTCAGAAAAAGCTTAGGAACACGACTAATAAGAAGAAAACTAAATGAAAGAGGCACAATAAATATTAGACTCAAAAAAACTAAGTATAAGTTGTTATTACCTAATTTGAAGAATCAAATAGATTATTTAATATCTGGAAACTAGTTAACAAGTAACTAAAGAATTTAATTAGTTGTTATATAGTTGAGGAGTGAAATAAAAATGAGCGAAAAAAAAGAAGAATTGAGTTCAGACACTTAGAAAAAGTTTTGAAGTCTTAAGGTGTTCATGACTTAAATGATATTTGATTTGATGATTAAAATTAATTGATATGTAGTTAAATATGTTAATTACTTGCTAAACAGTTGGAGAATCAAAGCATCAAAATTTTTAAAAAAGAAACATGACATTTGGATACTTAGAAAAAATTTTATGCCCAAAAAATCTCCCATACTTAGAAAAATTTTGGATTTTCAGCAAAAACCTGCAGAAATAGTCTTTGAAATTGAGCCCCACATGCCACGTGGTGCGTCTGGGCATTGACTAGACAATGACTACTGACTGGTGTTAAGTTGACACTGACGTGAAAATTAGTTTTTAAATATTTTTCATTTTTTTTAAAATTTTTTCTTTCATATTTCCACCAAGTCCAACAACCATCTTTGACTAACTTTGACTTGAGAAAAATAGATCAAATGTACCTTTTGGTCTTCTTCTTATTCAGGAGCACTTGAAGGTCTACAAGAACACCTAGAACACCAAGATCACGCACTAAATCTCAACACCTTCAAATCAACTCGGAATAGGCTAAAAATTTAGGATTAGCTTCCCCTTGATTTAGAGAACAAATCCCAATGATCATTAACTTTCAACTTTCTTCTCAATCAAAGAACCTACTTTCAAAATTTGAAAAGTTTGAATGCTCAAAACCCTTCAATTGTAACTTCACTTCCACAACTCCAATTTGGATGAAATTTGAGATTTAGGATAGGAAAACACTAGTTAACAAGAAACTAGTGTCAAAAAACAACAAATCAAATGAAAGAAAATTTGTTTTTTTTGAAATTTTTGAATTTTTAAGTGGATCAAAATTTCAAGACATAGATTAGTGAAAACAAACCAAAACCTAAGCTCTGATAACAAATGATAAAGACCAAACAAGGAAGGGAAAAGAGAACAAAATAAAAGGATATGTGGATGACATTCAAACTATTGAAATTATGGGTAACAAGGTACTAAAACCCTCACCTCTCAATTGATTTCAACAATCCAAATAAAACCCTATAAAGATAATTGTAGGAAACCAAGAACCACAAATGGGTAACAGTTCAATTAATCAAGCAAGTCAACTAACAATTCTAAGAGTTCACCCTAATTAATCTCTAATTACTCAGTAAGAAGATACTACAATTTGAGAATTCGACATTCGACATAGTCTAAGTCTTCCAAATAATAAAATAAGTCTATTTGTACTAAGTAAATAAAAGAAGACATTTTCTTTACAATTTTACCCTTAATAAGTAAGGGCCTTATTTGGTTGCCTTCTTTTCAAGTCCTTGAATTCAAGTAGTAGCCATTTGCACACATGGCCTCTTTTCTTCCTTCTTCTCACCTTGATCAAATCCAAAATACTTTGTTGATCAAATCCAATGAACCTTGGGTGTTGTGCATGTAAGTGATATAGAAGTTGTTGAGCTAGCAATATATAGATTAAAGGGTGTAGCTGTGTTCTGGTATAAATCTTGGAAGCAATCTAGGGGTATTGGTGCAACTCTAATTGCTTTGGAAGAGTTTAAAAAGGCATTTTTTGACCACTATCTACCATTAAAGATTGGAGAGGCTCGTGTTGATCAATCCTTAAATCTTCACCAATGGGGTATGTACATTAGAGAGTACAGTCTCCAATTTAATTCCTTAGCTAGGTATGCTCCAAATATGGTTGCCATTATGGAGGATCGAGTTTATCGATACGTGTATAGATTAGATTCTTACGTAGTTAGAGATTGTACTATTGCTTCCCTTAATGAAGATAGGATCTAGCAATGCTAAGCTTTTGCACAGAAGTTAGAGAATCAAAGGCAAAGGAGATATACAAGAGTCAAAAACAGTGCAGTCCAAGAGGGCTTGATCTACAGGGCAGTCTACACCATCCTAAGGTAAGTTTACATCTCAATTTTCTAATAGACCATCTAGGACATCATTCTCCTACTCTACATCTAGTGCTCTACTTTGATATCAAGGGTCTAAGGGCAGCAATTATGGAAACAAGACAAAATCCAAGATTAATGAATAATGCAGTACTAAGATCAAGAGAGTATGATCCAATCAAGACCTCCTTAACAACCTTGTAAGTAGTGCAAAAGGACTCACATAGATTGATTACATGTTGGTTTGGGATAGATGTATGTTTTTGGTGTGGTACACCAGGTCATATGATAGAAATTACCCTCAAAGGGATATAAATGGTATGACCTAACCTACTGGATCAATTGCTTCATCATTATCAGTAGTGCCTTCATTACGTAGGGGTCCGCAATTGTCTTCAAGTCATTGTAGAGGTGTTAAAGAGCATCTAGTTCTAGTGGAGCTCAAAATCACATGTATGCTCTAGGAGACCAGAATAATTTGGCGGCTTCACCTAATGTGGTTACAGGTACATTGTCTATCTTATCACACATTGTATATGCATTACTTGATCAAGGGTCTACTCTAACATATGTCACTGCATTAATTATTGATAAGTTTTAAAAGGTACCAGAATTACTGACTAAACTATTTGAAGTGTCTACACTAATCGATAAGTCTATTATAGCTAGAAGGGTCTATCATAATTGCATAGTAACTATTTGTTATTGTGTCACATTAGGTGACCTTGTTGAGCTAGCAATGGTAGATTTAGATGTTATAATGGGCATGGATTGATTGGCTTCTTGTTATGCCATAGTGGATTGCCAAACAAAGATGGTGTAGTTCCATTTTCCAAAGGAAATAATCCTTGAATAGAAAGGTAATATTCGGGCGCCATGATGTAGGTTTATTTCCTATTTTTAGTCAAGGAAGATAGTGTCCAAAGGCCATATCTCATTTAATAAAGGTGAGAGATGCAAATTCCCCAACCCTTTAATATATTTTGGTGTTAAATGAAGTTTTGGATGTATTTCCTGAAGATCTCTCACGTTTGCCTCCCAAACGACAAGTTTAGTTTGATATTGTAGTTCTCCCAAATACGCAACTATATCCATTTACCCCATATAGAATGGCCCTACTGAATTATGGGAGTTAAAGGAGCAATAAAAAGATTTGCTAGAAAAGGGATTTATAAGGCCTAGTTTGTCATCTTGGGGAGCACCAGTTTTATTTGTATGCAAGAAAGATGGCTTGCTAAGGATGTGTATTGACTACCCACAGTTAAATAAGGTGACAATAAAGAATAAATATCCTCTTCCTAGAATTGATGATTTATTTGATCAGTTACAAGGTACTAAGTGTTTCTCAAGGATTGATTTGAGGTCAGGTTATCACCAAGTGAGAGTCAGAAATCAAGATATACCCAAGACAACTTTTTGAACATGGTATAATCATTTTGAGTTCTTAGTCATCTCATTTGGCCTAATAAATGCCGCAGATATTTTTATGGATTTGATGAATAGGGTTTTAAATCCATTTTTGGATGTGTTCGTGATAGTATTCATAGATGACAATTTGGTGTATTGAATCAAAAGAAGACCATGCTAATCACCTACGACAAGAGTTACAAATTCTTCATGATCATAAGTTATATGCAAAGTATTCATGCAAGTTTTGGTTAAGATCTGTGACATTCTTGAGGCATATTATATCTGATGAAGGAATAAAGGTTGATACCTAGAAGATAGAAGTTGTGAAGAATTGACCAAGACCTACAACACCTACGAAAATTCATAGTTTCCGTGGGCTAGAAGGTTATTATAGGAGGTTTATTGAAGGATCTTATTCTATTTATACACTATTATCCAAGCTAATGTATAAGACTGCATAGTTCTTATGGAGTGACTCATGCGAAAGGAGCTTCCAAGAGCTAAAAAATAAATTGACGACCACACTTGTATTGGTATTTCTAAGGGAATAGAAGGTTATGTAGCATATTGATGCTTAGAGAGTAGGTTTAGGATGTGTCATGATGTAACATGGTAAAGTAATAGCTTATAGGAAGGCAGTTTCATCCATATGATAAAACTTATTCAACCCATGATTTGGAGCTAGCGACAGTTATATTTACTTTGAAGATATGGCGCCACGATTTGTATGGAGTTCATGTTGATATATATACGAACCAAAAGAGTCTACAATATATCTTTAACCAAAAGGACCTGAACCTAAGGCAATGAAGATGGCTTGATTTATTGAAAGATTATGACATATATATTTTGTATTACCCTAAAAGGGCAAATGTGGTAGCAGATGCTTTAAGCCGCAAGACAATGGCAAACACTTTTTGGCAGACCACAATAAGGCAAGGGGTACTTAAAGATCTACGTCAATTATCTAGCCTAGGGGTTCACCTTCTTGAATCTCCAAATAAAGGAGTTATTGTGCATAATGTAGTAGAATCATAATTAATAGCAGAAGTGAAAGAGAAATAATATATAAATCCCAGTTTATTATAGCTTAAGGAGAAAGTACAACAAGGCATGATAAAGGCATTGAACTTATGCAAGAGGGAGTACTTTGATGTCAAAACAAATTATCTGTACTTGATGTAGATGGGCTAAAAAGGAGAATTATGATGGAAGCACATCATCCAAGATATTCCATCCATCGAGTATCAACCAAAATGTATTATAACTTGATGAAGTTTATTGGTGGTGGAAAATGAAGAAGGATATTGTAGATTTCGTAGCTCAATGACCAAATTGTCAACAAGTTAAAGTAGAGCACCAAAAGCCTGGGGGTTATTTGCAGCACATAGAACTTCCAATTTTGAAATAGGACATGATAAACATGAATTTTGTTATTGGGGTGCCTCACTCATTTCAAAATTTTGAATCTATATGGGTAGTAGTTGATAGAGTCACTAAATCAGCCCACTTTTTGCTGGTCAAAACTACTTATAAGGTTAAAGAATATGCAAGATTGTGTATTAAAGAGATAGCTCAGTTGCATAGAGTGCCAATCTCTATTATATTAGACAGGGGAGCTCAATTCACTGCAAATATTTGGAAGTTATATCAGAGGAGTTTGGGGATGCAAGTGAATTTAAGTACAACCTTTAACCCTTAAATGGATGGTCAAGTAGAACACACAATTCAAACACTTGAAGATATGCTTCGAGCTTTCGTATTAGACCTCAAAGGTAGCTAGGATGATCATTTACCATATTGAATTTTCTTACATCAGTAGCTACCACACAAGTATTAAAATGGCACATCATGAAGCCATGTGTGGAAGAAAGTGTAGCTCACTAATATTCTCGTTTGAAGCAGGAGAGACAACCCTATTTGGGCCAGATCTTGCTCATCAAGCTATGTATAAAGTTAAGATAACATAGCAGCAACTAGCAATAGTCAAAGTCGACAAAAATCATATGTAGATGTTAGAAGAAAATGACTAGAATTTTCCATAGAGGATTGGGTGTTCTTGAAAGTATCTCTAATGAAAGGGGTAATGAGATTTGGTAAAAAGGGAAAGCTCAGTCCACGCTATATAGGATCATATAAGATTTTTAAAAGAGTCGGCCATGTTATATATGAATTAGAGTTACCCTAAGAGCTTTATGTGATTCATCTAGTATTTCATGTTTCAGGCTTTGAAAGTACATATGTGACCCATTTCATATAACTCCAACTGAAGGTGTACAGGTGTAGAAGATCTCACTTATGAGAAAGTACCTATCGATATTCTAGATCGATAAGTTAAGAAGTTAAGAAATAAAGAAGTAGCTTCTGTAAAAGTATTATGGATGAATAAGCAAGTAGAAGAGGTTACCTGGGAAATGGAAAAAGCAATGAAATCCAAATGCCCTATATCTTTCAGCCCACTGAGAAAGATAAAAGGAATCATAGTTGAATCATTAACAAGTATGTGTTTACATGTATCATGTGATATGTAAATTAAGCTTGAACTTGTTTGGGCCGACTAACTATACTATCATTCGAGGAAGAATGTTACTAGGTGGAAGGATGTAACACTTCGTATTTTCTATGTGTGAGTCTCATATATATGACACTTGACATAGGCTTATGGTGTAGGTAAGGGATTAAGCTTTTTTTCATAAGAGTGGTAATAATCTGAATTGGGTTGAGAGTTGTTATGATATCCCACATGTTTTAGCTGGTACGAGTCTAAGATAAACTTAACGAAAGCATTTAAATCCGAGACCATAAGTTGCTAGTTGAGTTAAAAGTCTAAAGTGGAGTATTAAGATATAATATATGGGATTAAGGGAAAATGAGGTAAGATAATGAGCTACTTGCTTGACTTAATTAATATACTAGGTGCACCACCTACTTGAACTATATTGATCTAGCTAAAGTGTCATAGGCTAATGGGTCAGATCTAAGCCAAAGTTAATGGATCACTTAACGGCTAAACTAAGTGAGAGAAAGGAAAATAGAAAAAAGGAAGCCCACCTTCCAAATCTGTCAAGGCCCAAGTGATTAGCCCAACAAAAGATAAACCAAGTAGGTGTGTCACCTATCTTGACCTCTTGAGTAGCTTAACATAAGTAAGCTGCTGCACCACCTACTTGGCCATTTAGTGGCTGAGAATGAAGCAAACAGAGAAGGTGCTAGGGAATTATTTTAAGGGACAAAAAGAGCTCATAAAAGGAAAGTTTAGCTGGACATTCTATTCATTATAACACACCCAAAAATTAGATTAAACTCTAGCTTTCTCTTCTCTCTCAATGGTTAAGGAATGACAACCTTAAATTCCTTTAGAGTTCTTAAGGAGACCCTTCTTGTTGCAAGCTAAGGTGAGTGCAAATACCTATAGATTTAGCTAAATTCTATCATGAAAGATGAGGAAACCATGTTCTTATGATTAAATAGAACTATATTGCAGAATATTCTCCCAAGTTGTTGCTAGTTTCTCTTGATTGTTAAGGGACTTTTGGATTCTTGTTTGGTTTAATCCGTGAAGAGAAACTGAATTTCTTGAAGAAATTGAGTTAAAGAGGACAAGTTACAAATTAGAATAAGTTACTGCCACATTGGCTAACTTAGCCAAATCCCACATTGAAAAAAGAGGGAAAGTCCTAGCAATTTAAGTAAAGGATTGGCCTGTATATTGTGACATGCTTTTAAGGTTGAGCCAAAGAGACAAGTCCGTGATGGGCTAATCCCAAGAGTAAGAAATACTTCACAGTGTTGGGCTAGGTCATTATAGGTTTTATCAGAGTTGACTCTCGACTAGCACAGTGGTGGGGTAAACCTTAACGAGGACATGGAGTCTTTATAGGGGTTGAGTGCAGAGACGGTGATGCATAATGCCTGGCTCACTTAGGAAAATCCTATATCGAAAAAGAGAGGTAAAGTCATGGGCAATTTAAATAAAGGACTGGTCTGTCATGACCCAAGCCTAGGGCTTAGATGTGACAAGGCAAATGAGAACCCGAAGGGACCTAAACAAGCCTCTTAGCATATTAATTACACATCCTTGGTCGCAGAAGTAAAGTAAATAAAGACAAGAATATAAACAAAGGAAAAGGGGGATAAGGGAAATCTTGATATTTATAAAACATAAAGAGTCAAAGCTCAAAGCATAGATTCACCAATTGTTCCAATAACACCTCTAAACATATATTGGGCGGGGGCCAAGACACTTTCTTGGCTCACCCTCATAGTATCAAATGTTCAATATCAGGAGATAATGAAAGCAAAAATTTCATAGCTAGTATCCCCGAACTTGAGGGCTCACCAAAAGCTTATCTTCAAGATGCCAAAACTATCCACACGGAGGATGATCATGAGGAGTTCCAGTCCTACATGGTAATATCATGTAGGCATAGAGTATGCTAGTATATTTGCATGTACTAAGTATGTAGGATGCAATGCAACAAGACATAAGCCTATATAGTCAACATGCATAGTAATAGGCAATAGATAAGTACAATATCAATATGCCATGCGTGATCAATGATTGAAGTAAAACATGCTTGTAAATCATAGGACTTGCAAATATGGATTACATGTGTAGGAAGAGACCATATCAACATAGCCCAAGCAAACTATCACTTGAACTCCAAGGCATGCCACACTCTTGGAAGGTGATTGAGGTATCTACTCCTCAACATTGTAGATGGGTATGTCACCCCCTATCATAGTGGTCAATATATGTACCTCTCAACATGGTAGATAGGCATAGCACCTCCCATCATAGTAGTCAATCTATATACCCCTTAACATGGTAGTTGGGCGTAGCACCCCCCATCAAAGTGGTGAGGGTATATACCCCTCAATATGGTAGATGGTCATAGTACCCCCTATTAAAGTGGTGAAGGTATTTACCCCTCAACATGGTAGATGGGTATCGCACCCCCCATCAATGTGGTTGAGGCATGTCACCCCCTTAACAAGGTGTGGTCAACTTGCAAAACTATAGATACGTTTCATGCATTCAATACATAAATTCAATCCCTTCATTATCATAGAGTCATTTAGCTTGTAAACCATATCACAGACCATAAATAACCCCAGAATTCATGTCAAGATATTTTATCAAACGCTTGGTAGATATGTAATGCTAGTTCAAAAGTATGCAATTCAAGAGTGAAATCATGTGAGAAAACTTAATGAAAATTAACCCACCAACATATATTAAACCCTCATGTAAGATACCTTGAAATCAATTATCAAATCTTATAATGGATCATAGTTTCATAGACCAAAATATTCATAGTGACAATAGACAGTGTAACCTTGAAATAGTTCCAATCAACATTTCATAAAATCCCAACATAATTTGGAATCATAATTCATAATAAGTAATATCCATAAGTAAATAACTTGGAACATGCAAATCTCATAAAAGGGAAGGTTGGGCACCAGGGTTAAAAGCACCCAATGGTTGAAACCCATATACCTTGAATTTGGGGATTTCCTTTATGTAAATATGAATGAGAACTTGAAGCTTAAATGAAGTTCTTAAGATCCAAAATTAAGCTTGGGACACTTGAATTTTGATGAAATATTTGGTTAAGTATTAGAGAGAGTTTTGAGAGTGTCTTGAGTGATATAGAGTTGAAAAATGGCTAGGTGTTTTCACGCATATGAGGGAATAGGATCAAGACCCCAATGCTTTAGGCCAAAACATGAAAAATAAGGAAGTCACAACACTACTCCGCGATGGGTATGCATTATGGAGCCAATGCGGATGCACACTGGAAATTGTAAAGTTGGCGAAACTAAAATTTCGCTATGGGTCCTTTAAAATTGGGGTTGTACCCATCCCCCACTCAAGTTTTCCATCTGATCAAGAATATGAAGTCTAATTTTTGATATCACGCATGGATTTTGAGATATACAAAAATTATAATTATGGCCATTTCTGAAGCACATTTTTAGGATATTTTAATATAGCCCCCTTGGGAACATTCATCCCCAAATGTCAAAAAAATGTACATAAGAGAAGTAAACATGAAGATTTTAGCTTGACAAGGATGCAATAATGCACTTAAACACCATTTTCAAAAATCTCAATATAAATGTCAAAATTATCATATACTTGCCAACATAAACATGAATGCATGCAAATGACATAGGGGCTAAAATTTAAGACTTGAACTATATAAGGGAACTTAAATTAGTACCTTAGGCTTGATAGAGTGAAGAGATATGAATATCATTTTCTCATGTCCGCTTGGGCTTCCCATGTGGCACTTTCAACTTGTTGGTTTCTCCAAAGAACATTGACGGAAGCTACATCCTTATTTCTCAATCTCTTTACTTATTTATCCAAGATTTCTACCGGAACCTATTCATAAGTCAGATTGTCTTCTACCATACCAACAACATACAAAGGTACAATAGCATTTGAGTCACCCACAAATTTTATCAATATAGATACATGGAAAATCTAATGAATCATATTCATATCAATGGGCAACTCTAACTCATAAGCCACCTTACTGATCCTTCTCAACACTCTATAAGGACCCACAAACCTTGGGCTCAATTTACCCTTCTTGCCAAAATGGACTACACCCTTCATGGGTGAGAATTTCAAGTAAATTCAATCACCCACTTTAAATTCAAGATCCCTCATTCTAATATCGGAATGTGACTTTTGTCTACTTTGGGCTATTCTCAATCTCTCCGTTATCAACCTCACCTTCTCCAAAGTGTCCATGAAAAAATCAGGAATTTGCAAAGCTATCTCCTCCACCTCAAACCATCCAACTAGTGGTCTACAATGTTTACTATAGAGAGCCTCAAAAGGAGCCATACCAATGCTTGAATGATAACTATTACTGTAAGCGAACTCAATGAGTGGGAGATGTTACTCCCAACTACCCTTAAACTCTAAAACACAAGCTCTAAGCATATCCTCAAGAGTTTCAATATTTCTCTCGGCTTAGCTATCCGTTTGAGGGTGAAAGGCCGTGTTAAGTATAACCTTGGTACCAATACCTCTTTTGAAAGACCTCCAAAAGTAAGAAGTGAATTAAGCACCATGATATGAAATAATAGACAAAGGCACTCCATGCAAACTAACCAACTCATGTATATACAATTTAGCATAATGTTCGACACCATAAGTAGTTTTGACTAGTAAGAATTGAGCTGACTTTGTCATTCTGTCAACTGTAGCCCAAATTGAATCAAAATACTTCCTAGTCTTATGCAACCCAACCATAAAATCCATGTTTATTTCCTCCCACTTCCAAGTAGGAATCTCTATATCTTAGGCTAGGCCACCCGACCTTTGATGTTCATCTTTTACTTATTAGCAATTGTGAAACCCGGATATGAACTTGGCAATGTCTCACTTTATACCGCCCCACCAATACACTTCCCTCAAATCTCTATACATCTTTGTAGAATAGGGGTGAATGGAATAGGAAGAATTATGAGCCTTATCTAAAGTCTTCTTTCTCTAGTCATCAACACTAGGCACACATAATCTACCTTGGTACCTAAGGGCACCATCTCCCATTTAGGAGAAAACCACCACTTTACCATATCTCTCTAAGGCCTTCAACTCTAGCAAGGAGGGGTCAAGATCTTGTTCTGCTTTTACCTCTTCAATCAATGAAGACTTAGAACCATCAACAACCACTACACCACCATTGTCAACTTCTTCTAACCTAATCCCCAATCTAGTCAACTGATCAACCTCTCTAGCCACCTCTTTGCCGCCATTATCAACATATGCTAGGGCACCCATAGACACCCTACTTAGAGCATCGGCCACAATATTAGCCTTAACGGGATGATAGTGCAGACTTATATCATAATCTTTATGGAGTTCTTAACATATTTTTTGTCTCAAGTTAAGTTCCTTTTTGGGTGAAAACATATTGGATACTCTTATGATCGGTGAACACATCAACATGAACTCCATACAAGTAGTGACACCAAATTTTCAAAGCAAATACTATGGCCGCCAATTCAAGATCACGGGTGGGGTAATTCTTCTCATGTATATTAAGTTGTTTAGATGTATATGCTATAAAATTGCCATTTTGTATCAAAACACAAACCCAAACCAATTCTTGAAGCATCATAATACATAACAAACCCCTTCCAACCCTTCCGGTAGAGACAAGATAGGAGCGGAGACAAGCTTACCATTCAAAGTTTGGAAACTCTTCTCACATTCATTGGTCCACACAAATTTGGCCTTCCTTTGGGTCAACTTAGTCACAGGAGAAGCAATAGAAGAGAACCCATTTACAAATCCGCGATAATAACTCACCAAACCCAAGAAAGTTCTAATGTTTGATGAACTCAAAGGTCTAGGCAAATTTTTAATCACCTCGGTCTTCTTAGGATCCACCTTAATGCCATCACCTAACACCACATGCCCTAGAAAAATAACCTCTTTTAACCAAAACTCACATTTTTCATATTTGGATACAACCTCTCCTTCCTTAAAATTTAGAACACCACCCTCAAGTGATTCAAATGCTCTTCCTTACTATAGGAATAGATCAAGATATCATCAATAAAAACCACCACAAACAACTGAAGATAGCTTTTAAAGACTCATCAACCCAAAGGACATAACCACAAACTCAAAGTACTCATAGCTAGTCTGTAAAGCCGTCTTAGGGATGTTGCACTCTCTCAGTTTTACTTGGTGATACTCGAACCGAATATCAATCTAAGAAAAGTGACTAGCTCCTTGAAGTTGATCAGAAAGGTCATAAATCGTTGGTAGTAGGTACTTATTCTTTATGGTGACCCTATTAAGTTATCGATAATTAATGCACATTCTAAGAGAGCCATCCTTCTTCACCAAAGCACCCAAATGTGACTTACTAGGACTTATAAAACCTTTTTCCAACAAATCTCTCAATTTCTTTTTCACCTCCTTCAACTCCATCGGGGCCATACGGTAAGGGGAAATAGAAATGGATTGAGTGTCGGGAAGAAGGTTAATACCAAAGACGATTTCCCTTTTAGAAGGAACATCGGGAAGCTCATTAGGAAAGACATTAAGAAACTCATTAACCACTAGAACCGAATCTATGACAAGGACCTTGGACTCAACATCCCTAACCCTCACAAGATGATAGACGCAACCCTTAGAAATCAACTTTTGGACTTTAAATCAAGAAATAAATCTACCTTTGACCATCACATCACAACTTTCTCACTCAAGGACGGGCTCATTAGCGAATTAGAACTTGACCCTATAGGTTCTACAATCAAAAGAGGCATAATATAAATGCAACCAATCCATCCCAAGAATAACACCAAAATCCACCATATGTAATTCAACAAAATCATAAGGCAAGGTCTTATGTAAAATATACACGGGACAATTTCTATAGATTCTTCTAGCGACAATGGATGCACCAATAGTAGTAGACACTTCATATGGCTCACACAATAATTTGGGACAAACATAAAGCTTCTTGACTATCACGATCCAACCCTAGGGCCTAGACATGACATGGCATATAGGGAAACAGAATGGACCCCAAGCAAGCCTCTGAAAATATTATTACATAACCTTGGCCGCGGAAGCAATAAAAAGAAAATAAGAGAAAGTAATTAGGGATAAACGGGCCTGTGGGACATCTTTCATATCATAGAACATTATAGAATCAAGGATAGGCTCATAGAATCCTTACATACTTATCCAACAATACCTCTAATCATAGAACTCAGCGGGGGCCAAGACAAGCAATCGGGCTCACCCTTATAGTATTGCATATAATAAATAGGAAAGAGAGACTTTATACATAGCATAAGATCAAAGACATTATCCCCAAAGTTGAGGACTCAGCAACTTGCTTTGAGAGATATCGTACTAGCCATGTGGAGGAGGAGGGTGATCAAGTAGGGGTCCAGTTCCTATATGGTAACATCATGTAGGCATAAAGTATGCGTAGTACATTTGAATGTACTGAGTATGTAGGATGCAATGCAACAAGAGATAGGCAACATAATTGAAATGCATATTTAGGCAATAAATAAGCATATAGCAATATCGCATGCATAAGTGATGCTTTTAGTAAAACATGCTTACATAGGATGTTTACATGTGTAGGAAGAGACCATTATTAGTAACCAAGGTCTACCACCTCCTTAGCGAGGAGATTGAGGTACAAACCCCTCAACATTATTACACGGGCCTACTACTTCCCAAGTAAGTCAATTGAGTACAAGCCTCCCAACATGGTTGCACGGGCCTACTACCTCCCGAGCGAGGCAATTGAGGTACAAACCCTTAATATGGTTGCATGGGCCTACTAGCTCCCTAGCAAGGCAATTGAGGTACAAACATCCCAACAAGGTTGCACAGGCCTACTACCTCCCGAACGAGGCAATTGATCAACTTCTAATACCATAGATACTTTTCATGAAATCAACACATATATACCATCCTTTCATGATCATAAAGTCATACAAGTCATAGGTCACACAATAGCTCATCAATGGCTCAAGAACCCCAAATCACACATTTTATCAAATAGTTGATGGGTGTGTAATGCTAGCGTAAAATCATGCAATTTAAGAGTGAAATCATGCAAGTAAATTCATTATAAAACCACCACCAATACTGGGTAATACCATCATAAAATATACATAAAACCTATCATCAAATCTCAAGATTAATCCAAGATTCATAACTCAAAACATGTTTAAACAATCACACTTTTACAAAACCCTAAGGTAGTTCATAGTCAAATTCATAGTAAGTAAGACCCATAAGTAAATCAACTTAGAAGTATGAGTTTTAGGTAAAAAAGAAGCTTGGGAACCATGGGTAAAAGGACCCAATGGTTCAAACCCATATACCTTGACTCTGGAGAACTTCTGATGAAGATTGGAAGTGGAGACTTGAAGCTTTAGTGAAATCCTTAAGATCCGAATGAGTTTTGGGACTTGAATTTTGGGGTAAAATATTTGTCTAAGTGTTTGAGAAAGCATTGCGGAATATTATATATGATATGAAGGTAAAATATAGCTATGGTATAAGTATTTTTATACATGGAAAGACTTGGGCTTAAGACCCAAAAGCTTTGGACCGAGATAAAAATCACTAGCAAAAAAGGTACAGGTCCATATCTAGTTTGTGATGCAGACCTATCATGGAGGGCATTTTTACACTAGTCTATGACGTCTGTGCGTCACGGTACCAACGCAGATTGCCACTATTTTGCACAAACTTTAGAATATCAAATATTGCTACGGTTGCTCTAAAATTAAAGTTAGACCCATTTCCTACTCAATTTTGCCCTTGAACAAGAATATGAAGTTAGATTTTTGATATCACACACAAATTTTGAGATATATGAAAATTATAATTTTGGGCACTTTCAAGGCACATTTTTGAGTACTTTTGGAGTTGTTTCATTGGTAACAAAAGGAGTAATCAAAGAATGAGTGGCACCTAGGATAATCAAATCATACAAATCAAAATAAAAAATCTTTAATATACCGGTGACGATATTGGGCACCTCATTCACCCCTTTTCTACCTTGAAGAGCATAGAACCTATTTTGACTTGGGAAACCCCCTTGTTTGCCTCCTCTTCCTTTCGGACCCGTATTTGAACCTTGGCCTTGTGGATGACCATCTCCAACTTTGTTTTGATTATAAGGACAATCAATCACCTTATGACCCACTTCACCACAACTATAACAAGCATTAGTGTTCTTCAAACATGGGCCGTTATGGCTTGTACCACATCTTGGGCACATAGGGCTAGGCACCACAACAACAACACCACGTACCCTTGGGTTATCGTTAGAAAACCTTCTATTAAGATCATCGGAAGGCCCTTGTCCTTGAGGAAACCGGCCACCCTTAGGACTTTGGAACTTACCTTCAAAATGGGCCCTGTTGGCCTGACCACTTCTTCTCTTTCTCAACTTTTCCCCCTCTAGCTGTTCGGAATATGTCATGAGGTATGATAAATCCATATCACCTATGAGTATATCCATACGATAGTCCATATTCACCAAGTCGGACATACCCAACATAAATTTATTGATTCTAGACCTCAGCTCGGCAATTAATTGTAGGGCATACTTGGAGAGTTAGTTGAATTTGAGGGCATACTCCCTTACACTCGTAGACCCTTGCTTTAGATTCATAAATTCCATCATCGTCACCTCGCTAAGCTTAATAGGGAAGAACTAGTTGAGGAAAGTTGCTTTGAACTCTTCCTAAGGGATAACATCACTATTCCCCTTCTCCATTTTCCACTGAGTGAACAATATTTGAGCCACCCCTTTGAGTTGGTAGGGTGCCAACTTTGTTTTCTCTTCTGAGTTAACTATCATAATGGACAACACCTTATACGCCTCATCAATGAATTCTTATGGATCCTTATCCACCTTAGACCCATGGAACTCTGATGGATTCATTCTGCTAAAATCCCGCACCCTTGAGGTCATAGTAGGAATAGAAGGGGCTTGGGCTCCTTGGTTGATTTGATTAGTCATGGTTTAGGCCAACATGGCAATAGCATACAGGAACACTTCATGGGCCACTCCCCCATCTTATGGAGCTTGAGGAGCAGGTGGGGCCAATTGCTCCTTGGGTGATCGGGCTCTTCTTCCTCTTGGAATAGGCATGATCTAGAATAGCAAAGAATATTTGTTAGAGTAAAATGGTTACCTTAATCTTATAGAAGGACATAGATTGTAATGACCCCCAAAAGTACCAAAAAATGTCCTCAGAATGCCCAAAATTTTAATTTTTATATATCTCAAAATTCATTTGTTATTTCAAAAATCCGACTTTATATTCGTAATTGGGGGGTCAAAATTAGGTGAAAAAGGGTTAATCCTGATTTAAGAGCAAAAGATGAGAAATTATAATTTTCTGAAGTGCGATTTCCAAAGAGTAGTGTGCGCCGCTTCCGTGATGCACACTAGTATATTTTTGTGACTGTTTTTTAAGTTCATCCAAAATATTCTAAGTGTTGGGCCCAAGTGTTCCCAAACGTACTTTTATGTATATTTAGCCAATTTCATCCTTATATCATCCTAAACATTTTCCAATACTCCCCCAAACACTTAGTCATATCTTCACTCCCCAAACTCAAGTCCTAAAACCTCATCCGAAGCTAAAGTTCTCTTTCATGGTTCTTCTTCAAGCTTTAAGCCTCCATTTTCAATCTTCATCAAAACCTTCTCCAAAGCTAAGGTATATAGGTTTTTTATCCCATAGTGTCCTAATCTCGTTTTTCCTCAATTTGCATGATTTAAAGTTGATTTTACATGTCGGTCTTGTATATTAACAAATTTATTGCATAGTGATTTGAGTTCATGAAAGTATGGTGGTTTTAGCATTTTTTGAGTTCTAAATCTTGTATCTAAAGTTGGATTTGATGAGGGTATTTGATGTGAATGTCTTGGGAGTGCTACAAGGTGTTGACTGATGGTTTAACAATAGATTTTCTTGCACAATTTCATTTTTAAATTGCATGGTATTTTACCACCATTACACCCCCCAAGTATTTGATAAAATGTTCGGCTAGGGTTTCTTAAGGAAAGTCCAAAGCATGAGATATGATATGAATGATGTTATGATGATGAAATGAGCTTATGTGTATCATAAATTCTATATAAAGTTTTGCATTAGACCATTCCTACTCCGGGGGGTCTAAGAACCTAGATAACCAAGATGGGGGTTTGTACTTATTAACCGAGGGAAGGGTTAGTACTTATCCACCTAGTGATGGGGAGGCATCATGACTAATCGAGATGGGGGTTTGTACTCATCAACCAAGTGAAGGGTCAGTACTTCACCACGTAGTTGATAGGGCGACATTATAACTAACCAAGTTGGGGCTTTGTAGTCATCAACTGAGTAAAGGGTTAGTACTTCACCACCTAAGTGATGGGGCGACATCATCACTAACCTACCAAAAGATTGTACTTTGGAAATCTAAATCGTTCTATTATACACATATGATGTCTTATATGAGTAAAGGTTTCTTAAGCATGTTTCACTTTAGCATTGGACATACATGACATATTGCTATATTATGCCTATTGCCTATTCTTATGAATTTTGAATATGATGCCTATTTTCTTGTTACATTATATCCTACATACTTAGTACATTCAAAAGTACTAATGCATACTCTTGCCACATGATATAACCATGAAAAAATCAGAGCCCAAGTTGATCATCCTTCTCCTCCACGTGCCTAGTTCGATGCTACCCAAGCTAGTTGGTGAGTCCTCTATTTTGGGGACCTTGGTCTATGTTTTCCCTTTCTTTGTATTGAGACACTCTACTTTATGTTCTATTTTGACTATAAGGGTGAGCCCGGTAACCTTATCTTGGCGCCCATTCTTATATATATATTTAGAGGTGCTTGTTGGACAAGTTATGTATCTATGATATGACCTTTGACTCATTGTATCTTAATGATAATATTTTTCAAGCTATCGCTTAGACCCTTTGCCCCTTACTCTTACTTTATGTCTTTCACATGTTTTTACGACCAATTATGTATAATGAAAAGTTAAGAGGTTTGATTGGGGTTTTTTCAGGTTTCCCATTCGCCGTGTCATGTCTAGGCCCTAGGCTTGGATCGTGATAAACTTAGTATCAAAGCAATAGGTTGATAGATTCTCAGAGTCGAACACACCATATCAATTAGAGTCCTATTTATGATTGCGAAGTGTGCCATGACTATGAATAGGAGACTATGAGACATTTTAGGAAATATTTTCCTTCTTCATGTTCTAAGTCATGCTATAGAGTTGTGATAAGCTTTTTCTCCTAATGATTGTTTTTTGTGATACTAGATTATTCCAAACACTAGAGGAAGATAAGCCCAAACTCCTGAGGAGCAACCTACCAATGGTAAGCTCCTAGATACTCTTAATATGCTTGCCCAGTGGTAGCCAACAAAGTCAATCAAGGGGTCCAAGCCCCTCATACTACTACCCCAGGAGCTAGGGTAAGAGACTTAATGAGGATGAATCCTCCAGTTCTGCATGGGTCCAAGGTGGATGAAGATCCAAAAGAGTTCATTGATGAGGTCTACAAAATGTTGAATTTCATGGGTCTTGGGTCAAATGAAAAGGCAGAGTTGGTAGAGTACCAACTCAAAGGGGTTGCCCAAATTTGGTATGAGCAATGGAAGGGGGAGAAGGAAAATGGTTATGTGGTGCTTTGGGAAGAATTCAAATTGGTCTTCTTTAATCGGTTTTTCGCTCTTGAGCTTAGAGAAGCAAAGTTGGTAGTGTTTATGAACTTGAAACAAGGTGTTATGAGTGTGAGGGAGTATGCCCTCAAATTTAATTAACTTTTCAAGCATGCTCCTCACTTGGTCACTGATCCTAGATCAAGGACAAATAAATTTATGATAGGGGTATCCAACTTGGTAAGTGAAGAATGCTGGTCCACTTTGCTTATTAGTGACATGGACTTGTCTCAATTAATGACTTATGCCGAGTAAATGGAGGTGGAGAAGTTGAGAAAGAGGAGGGTCCATGAGGCTTAGAGGACCCATTTTGAGGGTAACTTCCAAAAGGGTGCTAGATTTCATCAAGACCAAGGGTCTTCTCATGCTATTAATAGGGGGTTTGTCAATGACTTCCCTAGGCCTCAAGGTGTTGGTGGTGTGGATCCTATTGATATGTGTCCTAGATATGGGAAGATTCATAATGGCCCATTATTGAAGGAATGCATGTTTCAGTTGTAGTGAGCTTGGTCACAAGAAGGTAAATTACCTAAGAAACCATGGGAAAGTTCGGGGTGCAAATGCGGTTCCATTTGGTAGAGATGGTCCTCAAGGTGGTGCTCCAAGGCACAATAGGTTTTATACACTACATAAAAGGCAAGGGGTTGGGGAGGTCACCTGGTATATTGAAAATCTTTGATCTTAATGCATATGCTTTGATTGATCTAGGTGCCACTCTTTTCTTTGTTACCCTTTTGGTTGCTAAAAGGTTCCACGTTGTCCCCAAGTTATTACATGGGTTATATGAAGTGTCTACTCTTATTGGTGCCTCTATTGTTGCTAAGAAACTTTATAAGAGTTGTCCTATTTTCATTTTGCATAAGTTATTGCCTTGTGAGCTTGTTGAATTAGCATGGTTGATTTTGATTTCATTCTTAGGATGGATTGGTTTCATGTTTACTATGCGTATATTAATTGTAGAACCCGTATGGTCAAGTTTCAATTCCCTAATGAACCCGTTAAGTAAAGATGTGGTCAAGGGTAGATTCATTTTATGCATTAAAGCCCATAAGTTGATTTCTAGGGGGTGTTTACATTATCTTTAGAGGTTTAAAGATGTGGAGTCCAAAGTCCCTTCCATTGAGTCGGTCCCCATTGTAAACGAGTTTCTTGATGTTTTCCCAAATGACCTTATCGATGTCCCTCATGAAAGGGAGATATATTTTAGAATAGATCTCCTTCCCGATATCCAATCTATCTCTGTTCCCCTTGACCATATGGCGTCAATAGAGTTGAAGGAGTTAAAAGAGCAATTGAAAGATTTATTGGAAAAGGGATTTATTAGACCTAGTCAATCACCTTAGGATGCACCGGTGTTGTTTTTAAAGAAGAAGGATGGGTCACTTAGAATGTGCATTGACTAATGGCAACTCAATAAGGTCTTTATAAAATATAGATATCCTCTTCCAAGAATTAATGACTTGTTTGACCAATTGCAAGAGGCTAGCTTCTTCTCGAAGATTAATATTCGGTCTGGGATCATCAAGTAAGGGTGATGGAGTGTGACAATCCCAAGATAGCTTTCTGGACTATGTATGGGCATTATGAGTTTGTTGTGATGTCGTTTGGGTTGACTAATCAGCTGCCATCTTCATGGACCTAATGAATAAGGTCTTCAAACCTTACCTTGATTCCTTCTTTATGGTCTTCATTGTTGATATTTTAATCTATTCACATAGTAGAGAGGAGCATATAGATAAACTAAGGGTTGTGTTACAAAGATTAAGGGAGGATAAAATGTATTGTAAATATGATAAGTATGAATTTTGGTTGAAGAAGGTTGCATTCTTGGGTCATGTATTTAGGAGTTGGCCTAGACCATTGACCCCGTTGGATTTTAGGAACTTCTTAGATCTTGTGGGTTACTATAGAAGATTTATAAATGAGTTCTCCTCTATTGCTTCCCCTATGATCAAATTAACTCAAAAGAAGGTTAAGTTTGTGTGGACCGATAAAGGTGAGAGAAGCTTTCAACCATTGAAGGATAGGCTTGTGTCTGCTCCTATATTGTCACTACCGGATGGCATTGAATGCTTTGTTGTGTATTGTGATATAGCTAGAGTTGGTTTGGGTCATGTACTAATGAAAAAGGGTAAGGTTATAGCCTATGCTTCTAGGCAACTCAAAGTAGATGAAAGGAATTACCCTACCCAAGATCTAGAGTTAGTCGCCATTGTGTTTGCATTAAAGATTTGGCATCATTATTTGTATGAGGTGCATGTGGATGTCTTCACCGATCATAAAAGCCTCCAATATGTCTTCACTCAAGAAGATCTCAACTTGAGACAAAGAAAGTTGCTGGAACTTCTTAAAGACTATGACATGAGTATACATTATCATTTGGGGTAAGGCAAATGTGGTGGAAGATGCTTTGAGTCGAGTGTCCATGGGTAGCCTAGCTCTTGTTGATGGTGGTGATAGGGAATTAGCTATGGAAGTGCATAGATTGTCTAGAAGGAGTTAGGGTGGAAAAGGTTGGTGATGATTGTGTTGTGGTTATTGATGGGTCTAAGTCTTCTTTGGTTGATGAGGTGATAGCAAAGCAAGATCTAGACTCCTCCTTGCTTGAATTGAAGGCATTCGTGAAAGAGGAAAAAATAGAGGTTTTCTCCAAGGGGGAGATGGGGCCCTTAGATACCAAGGTAGGTTTTGTGTGCCTTCTATTAATGGTTTGGGGGAGAAAATTCTTGATGAGCCCCATAATTCTTCTTACACTATCTACCCTGGTTCCACCAAAATGTAAAGAGACTTGATGTATGTGTATTGGTGGGTAGTCATGAAGAGGTATATAGCCACATTTGTTTCCAGTTTCCATAGTTGTCAATAAGTGAAAGTCGAACACCAAAGGCTGGGTGCCCTAACCCAAGACATAGAGATTACCACTTGAAAGTGGGAGGTGATTAATATGGATCTTATTGTTGGGTTTCCCAAGACTAGAAAAGGTTTTGATTCCATTTGGATTGGATTGATAGGATGACAAAATTGGCTCACTTTCTACCGGTTACGACTACATATGGGGTTGAAGAGTATGCAAGGTTGTACATCCGTGAGTTAGTAACGTTACATAGGGTTTCTTTATCCATCATAACAGATCATCATGCACAATTCACTTTGCTCTTCTGGAGGTCTTTTCAAAAGGGTCTTGGTACCAATGTTCACCTTAGTATGGACTTCCACCCTCATACGGATGGCCAACCCAAAAGGACAATTGAAACCCTTAAAGATATGTTTAGGACATGTGTATTGTAATTGAGGGGTAGTTGGGATTACTACCTTTTGTTGATTGAGTTTGCCTACAACAATAGCTATCACTCCACCATTGGTGTGGATCCATTTGAGGCTCTTTATGGGAGACATTGTAGATCACCTATAGGTTGGTTTAAGGTTGGACAGGTGGATTTATTGGGGATAGATATCGTTATGGAGGCTTTTGAAAAGGTCAGGACGATTAGGGAAATGTTGAAAATAGCACAAAGTTTTCAAAGATCCTATGCTGATGTAAGAAGGAAAGACCTAGAATTCCAAGTTGGTGATGGGGGTCTATTTGACGGTTTCTCCAATGAAAGGTGTGGTCCATTTTGGTAAAAATGGAAGTTGAGTCCAAGGTATGTTGGTACTTATGAGTTGATAGAGAGGGTTGGCTAGGTAGCTTATGAATTGAAATTTCCTAGTGAAACGAATTTGGTTCACCCGATGTTCCATGTCGTTATGTTGAGAAAATATATTGGTGATCCTAATGCTATTGTACCTCTTGATGTCATGGGTATTGTTGAGGATAATTGACTTAAGAGGATGTTCCGGTTCAGATCTTTGATAGGCAAGTAAAGATATTGAGGAATAAAGAGGTGGCATCTATTAAGGTCCTTTGTAGGAACCAACAAGTCAAAAGTGCTACATGGGAGGCTGAAGCAAACATGCAAAGGAGGTATCCCTATTTTTTCCATTCCTTTCAAGCCTAAGATACTAATCCTAAGTCCCCTATGTGATTTCTAGTCTCATATTTTAGCCCCTATGTCATTCATATACATTCATGCTGAAGTTGGTAAACTTATCATGATTTTACACTTATGTTGAGAATTTGAAAATGGTATTTTCATGTTATGTTGCATTATTGTTGGGGCTGATTTGTTGGTGATCACTATTGTCCTGTATATCTCCTTTACATTTGGGGACAAATGTTCCCAAGGGGGAGATATTGTACCAACACCAAAAAGTGCCCAAAAACATGCCTCCGAATGTCCAGAATTGTAATTTCCATATATCTCAAAATCAATTTGTTATTTTGAAAATTTGATTTGATATTCGTGATCAGGGGGTCAACATTAGGTGAAAATGGTCTAACCTCAATTTAAGAACAAAAGATTAGCAATTATGATTTTTAAAACTGCGAGTTGTGACTGTTTTTTTTAGTTCGTCCAAAATATTCTAAATGTTGGGCCCAAGTATTACCAAACGTGTTTTTATATATACTTAGCAAAACTTCACCCTTATATCATCCTAAACATTTCCTAATACTCCCCAAAAAACTTAGTCATATTTTTACTCCCCAAACTTAAGTCTCAAACCCTCATCCTTAGCTAAGGTTATCTTTCAAGGTTCTTCTTCAAGCTTCAAGCCTCCATTTTCAATTCACCAAGAGCTTCTACAAAGCTAAGGTATGTAGGTTTTAGCTATTCGGTTCTTCTACCCATAGTGACCTAATCTCCATTTTACTCAATTTGCATGATTTAAAGTTGATTTTACATGTGGGTCTTGTATATTAAGAAATTTACAGCATAGTGATTTAAGTTCATGAAAGTATGGTTGTTGCACTAAATCTTGGATCTAATGTTAGATTTGATGAAGGGTTTTGATGTGAATGTCTTGGTGGTGTTACAAGGTGTTCATTGATGGTTTTACAGTAAATTTTCTTGCATGATTTCATCTTTAATTGCATGGTTTTTTACCCACATTACACCCCCCCAAGTGTTTGATAAAATATCTAACTAGGGTTTCTTGTGGAGTTCAAGGTCCAATGTATGAGATATGATATGAATAATGTTATGATGATGAAATGAGCTTATATATATGATAAATTCTATATAAAGTGTTGCATTAGACCATGCCCAATCTAGGGGGTCTAAGAACCCGGATAACTGAGATGGGGGTTTGTACTCACTAATCGAAATAAGGGTTAGTACTGCTCCACCTAGTGATGGGGCGGTGTCATCCTAACCAAGATGGGGATTTGTACTCATCAACCAATTGAAGTGTTAGTACTTCATGAACTAGGTGATGGGGCAGTATTTTCACCAACCGAGTTGGGAGTTTATACTCATCAACCGAGTGAAGGGTTAGTACTTCACCACCTAATTGATAGGGCGGCATCATCACTAACCTGCCAAGGGGTTTGTACTTTAGAAATTTAACTTTGTTTGTTCTACACATATATCTTATATGAGTAACGATTTCTTAAGCATGTTTCACTTTAGCATTGGACATACATGCCATATTGCTATATTATGCCTATAGCCTATTGTTATGCATTTCGAATATGATGCCTATTTCTTATCGCATTGCATCCTACATACTTAGTACATTCAAACATACTAAGAATACTCTTGCCTACATGGTATCACCATGTAGGAACCGGAGCCCAAGTAGATCATCCTCCCCCTCTATCTGGCTAGTTCAGTCCTACTCAAGCTAGTTGGTGAGTCCTCCATTTCGAGGACCTTGGTCTATGTTTTTCTTTGATTTGTATTAAGACACTCTACTTTATGTTCTATTGTGACTATGAGGTGAGCCCCTTTACCTTGCCTTGGCCCCTGCTCTTATTTATGTATTTAGAGTTGTTTGATGGACAAGTCATGTATCTATGATATAAGCTTTGACTCTTCATCTCTTGATGATAATGTTTTGCAACCTATCCCTTAGCCCCTTTTCCCCTTACTCTTACTTTACGTCTTTCACATGTTTTCGTGACCAATGATGTGTAATGACAAGTTAAGAGGCATAATTGGGGTTCCTCGGGTTCTTCGTTCGCCATGTTATGTCTAGTCCCTAGGCCTGGGTTATGACATAGATCATGAAGAAGGGAAACACTTCCTATAATGTCTCATAGCCTTACTCATAATTGTAGTGCACTTCATAACCATGAATAAGACTCTAATAGACGTGTTATGTTTGATTCTGAGGACCATTAACAACCTAGGGTTCTGATACCAAGTTTTTCACAATCTAAGCCTAAGGCCTAGACATGACACAATGAATGCGAACCCAAAGGGACCCAAATATACCTTTTAGCATAGCAATTATACATCATTGGTCGCGGAAGCAAAGTAAACAACAACAAGAATATAAAGAAGGGAAAAAGGGGCTAAGAGAAGTCTTGATATTTATAAAGCATAAAGAGTCAAAGCTTAAAGTATAGATACACCAACTATTCCAACAACACCTTTAAACATAGATTGGGCGGGGTCCATGACACTTTTCATGCTCACACTCATAGTATCAAATGTTCAACATAAGTAGATAACGAAAGCAAGAGTAGCAGAGCTAGTATCCCCAAACTTGAGGACTCACTAAGAGTTTATCTTCAAGATGCCAAAACTAACTACGTGGGGAAAGATCGTGAGGAGTTTTGATTCCTATAGGGTAACATCATGTAGGCATAAAGTATGCGTTAGTATATTTATGTAGGATGAAATGCAACAAGAGATAAGTTCATAATCAAAATGCATAAGCATAGACAATGATTAACATATAGAAAAATGACATGTATGAATATTTCTTGAAGTAAAAATCATGCTTACATAGAACATAGTACGAGTGTAAAAAGTGAACATTATAGTGCAAGCCAAGGCCTACCACCCACTTGGATAGGAAATGATGTACGAACCCCTTCATGAGGTTGATGGAGTTCAAACACCTCAACAAGGTTGATGGCTACAAACTCCCAACAAGGTTTATGGAGTACAAATCCCCCAACAGGTTGATGGAGTAAAAACCCCCCAACAAGGTTTACGGGTACCAACCTCCAACAAAGTCACCCAGGCCTACCGCCCCCCGAGCTAGGCAATCGAGGTACAAACCACTCAATAGTTACCCGAGCCTACAACTCTCTAAGCTAGGCTTGGTCATCCCCAACAGTATATACATAATAGCATATATATATACATATATTCCTCCTATTATCATATAGTCATTTTAGCTATACATTCCTCTCGTCAGCATGCAATTATCATATTCACAAATTCTTTTCATCATCATATGATCATCATATACATACATCAATCCCATCTGAATTTCATCACCATTTCATCATCGTATAGTAATTCAACTCATAAGACATGCATTGCACCTTCAATTTCTCAAGAACCTATAACCAGACATTTTATCAAACACTTTGAGGGTCTATAGTGCTAATGTAAAACCATACAATTCAAGAATGAAATCATACTAGCAAATTTAGTATAAAATCATCCATAGAAACTTTGTAACACTCTCAAGCAATATACATCAAAACCCTTCATCAAATCATACAATAGATCTTGGTTTCATAGCTCAAAACATAGCAAGACAGTCACACTTTTCATAAACCCCAATATAGTGTGCAATGATTTTCATAATAAATAAGACCCATGAGTAAATCAACTTTTCATCATGTAGTTTTGAGGAAAAGGAAGTTTGGGCATCATGGGTGAAAGGAACCCATGAAAAGAACCCATATACCTTAGCTTTTTTGATATGAACTTGAGAGATGGAGAGTTGAAGCTTGGTTGAATTACATAAGATATGGAGAGGGTTTTGGCACTTGAATCTTGAGAGAAATATAAGCCTAAGTCCTTGAGTTAGTATTAAGAAATGTTTAGAATGATATGAGGCTATAAAATAGCTAACTATAGGTATTTTCATGTGTTGAAACGCTTAGGCCCAAGATATAAAAGCCTTGGACCAAACTTGAAAATCAGGATGAAAATAACACTGTGGCACGTCGCTCCACCGACGCACATACACACTATTTCTGAGCTCACTTTGAATTTTAGATTTTGCCATGGCTACTCTAAAATTGGGGTTAGAACCTTTTCCCTTAAATTTGATCCCTTGAAAAAAAATACGAAGTTTGATTTTAGATATCATGCACAGATTTTGAGATATATAAAAATTATGATTCCAGGCACTTTCGAGACACATTTTAAGGAACTTTTTGGGATTGTTTCACAGGTGTAAGGAGATATCATATTAGTGAATATCCAAGGTCTACCACCTCCTTGGAGAGGCGCATGAGGCACAAACCCTTTCATATGGTTGATGAGGTATAAATCCACCAATATTGTGGATGAGATACAAACCCCCCAACATGGTTATTGAGGTACAAACCCCTCAACCTAGTTGCATAGGCTTGCTACCTCCCAAGTGAGGCGATCGAGATACAAACCCCTCAACATGGTTACTTGGTCCTATAACCTCCTGAGTGAGGTTTTGTCATTTCCCCACACTATAGAGATAATATTATAAACATACATTCCTTTCATCATCATATAGTCATTCAACTCATAAGACATATATTGGGTCTTCAATTCCTCAAGAAACTGTAACTGGACATTTTATTGAACAGTTGGTGGGTGTGTAGTGCTAGTATAAAATCATCCAATTGAAGAGTGGAATCATGCTATAAAATTTAGTGTAACACCACCAATGGATACTTGGTAACACCCTCAAACAATATACATCAAACCCCTTTATAAATCTCATAGTAGATCTTAGATACATAGCTCAAAACATGCTAAAACAATCACAATTTCATGAACCCCTAATATAGTGTGCAGTGAAATGCTTAATAAGTAATACCCATGAGTAAATCAACTTTAAATCATGCAATTTTAGGTAATAGAAACTTTCGGCATCATGAGTGAAAGGAAGCCATGAAAGAAACCCACATACCTTAGCCTTTGGAGAATCCTTCAAGAAGATTAGAGATGGAGACTTGAAGCTTCAACGAGAACCTTAAGATCCGGATGAGTTTTGGGACTTAGAATTTGGGATGAAATATTATCTATGTGTTTGAGAAAGTTTTTGGGAATGTCTTGAATGTTATGAGGGTAAAATATGGCTAAGCATAGGTATTTTCACGCATGGGAGGACTTGGGCCCAAGACCCAAAATCCTTAGACCAAGATAAATATCACTGGCAACAAAATACATAGGTCCACGTTTGCTCCACGATGCAGACCTGTCATGGAGGCAAGAGTTACACAGGTCCGCGATGGCTATGCATCATGACATCATCGCGAATTGATTTTGGAAATTAAAATTTTGGGAAAATGAAATTACAATTTGTTTGCTCTAAAATCGAGGTTAGACCCATTTGCCACTCAATTTGACCCACTGAATAATAATATGAAGTTAGACTTTTGATATGATGCATGGATTTTGAGATATGTGAAAATTACAAATCTAAGCACTTTCGAGGCACATTTTTGGGCAGTTTTTGCGGTTATTTCAATATCTCCCCCTTAGGAACATTCATCCCCAAATGTTAAAGAAACATGTATGAGAGACATAAGCATGATGATTTTAGCCCACATAAGGATGCAACAATCCACTTAAACATAATTTCAAAAATCTCAACATAAGTGTACAATCATCATGAACTTGTCAATTTAAACATAAGTGCATGCAAATGACATGGGCTGAAGTTAAACTTGAAAACACATAGCGACTTAGATTGATACCTTAGGCTTGAGTGGAGTGGAAAAGATAAAGATATCACTTTTGCATGTCCGCCTCAGCCTCCCATGTAGCACTTTCAACTTGTTGATTCCTTCAAAAGACCTTAACGGGAGCCACATAGTACATTCAACTTGTTAATTCCTCTAAAGGACCTTAATGAAAGCCACATCCTTGTTCCTCAAGCTATTCACTTGCCTATCAAAAATCTGAATTGAAACTTCTTCATAGGTCAAATTGTCTTCAACAACACCCACAACATCAAGGGACATAATAGTATTAAGGTCTCTCATACATTTCCTCAACATGGACATATGAAATACCAGATGAACCAATTCCATCTCACTAGGCAATTCCAACTCATAAACTACTTTGCCAATCCTCCTAATCATCCATAAGGACCCACATATCATGGACTCAACTTGCCCATCTTACCAAAATAGACCATACCCGTCATGGGTGACACCTTCAAATAAACCCAATCATTAACTTTGAATTCAAGATCTCTTCTCCTCACATCGGCATAGGAATTTTGGAAACTTTGGGCCATCTTCAACCTTTCTCTAATCATCTTATCCTTCTAAAGAGCCTCCATAACTAGATCTGGTCCTAATATTGCCACCTTTCAAACTTCAAACCACCCAACTGGTGATCTACAACATCTACCATAGAGAGCCTCAAAAGGAGCCATACCAATGCTAGAGTGATAGCTGTTGTTATAGGCAATTTCAATCAATGGAAGATGATCATCCCAACTACCCTTAAGCTCTAACACACAAGCCCTAAGCATATCCTCAAGTGTTTGGATAGTTCTTTTGGATTGACCATTCATTTGAGGGTGAAACATTGTACTAAGTTTAACCTTTGTACCAAGACCCCTTTGGAAAGACCCCCAAAAATGTGAAGTAAATTGAGCACCACTATTCGATATAATGGATAAGGCAACCCCATACAACCTCACCAAGTCATGAATGTATAAGATAGCATAATCTTCAGGCCCAAATGTGGTCTTAATTGGTAGAAAGTGAGCTAATTTCGTCATCCTATAAACCACAACCCAAATTGAATCAAAACCCTTTCTAGTCTTGGGAAACCCAACTACAAAGTACTTATTAATCTCTTCCTACTTTCAAGTAGGAACAGCTATGTCTTGGGTTAGGCCACCTGACCTTTGATGTTTGGCTTTGACTTGTTGGCAACTATGGCATTCGAAAACAAATTTATCAATGTCCCTCTTCATGCCTCCCCACCAATACATCTCTCGTAAATCTCTATACATCATAGTAGAAGCGAGGTGAATAAAATAGGAAGAACCATGAGCCTCATCAAGAATCCTTTCTCTCAAGCCATCAACAGAAGGCACACGCAATCTACCTTGGTATCTAAGGTACCATCTCCCCCTTAGGAGAAAACCTTCCTTTTCTCATCACTAACCAAGGCCTTCAATTCTAACAAGGAGGGATCAATTTCTTTCTTAACTTTCACCTCCTCAACCAATAAAGATTTAGAACCATCAACAACAACAACACCATTATCCACCTCTTCAAACCTAACCCCAATGTAGCCAACCGATTGACCTCCCTAGCCACCTCTTTGTCACCACTATCAACAAGAGCTATGCTACCCATCGACACCCTACTCAAAGTATTTTCAACAACATTAGCCTTATCGGGATGATAATGCTCACTCATATCATAGTCCGTAAGAAGTTCTAACCATCTTCTTTGCCTTAAGTTAAGATCTTTTTGAGTGAAGATATATTAGAGGCACTTATGATCGGTGAACACATCAATATGCACCCTATACAAATAATGACAACAAATTTCAAAGAAAAAAACACGGGGGCCAATTCAAAATCATGAGTAGAATAGTTCATTTCATGCACTTTGAGTTTCCTAGAAGCATAGACTATCACCCTATCATTTTACACTAGAACACAACCCAAACCAACTCTAGAAGTATCATAATACACAACAAATCCATCTATAGCAGTGACAAAATAGTAGTGCACATAAGCTTATCTTTTAATTTTTGGAAACTTCTCTCACACTCATCGGTCCATACAAACTTAGTCATGGGAGAGAAAATAGAAGAGAAGCCATACATGAACCTTCGAAAGTAACCCGCTAAGTCCAAGAAGCTCCTAATATCCGACGGGGTCAATGGTCTAGATGAATTTCTAATCATATCCATCTTTTTAGGATCCACCTTAATACCATCCCATACACAACATGACCTAGAAAGGAAACTTCTTTCAACCAAAATTCATACTTCTCATATTTAGCATACAACTTTTGCTCCCTTAATCTTTGCAACACTACCCTCAAATAAGGCACATGCTCCTCCTCACTATGAGAATAGATCAAAATATCATCAATGAAGACTACAACAATTGAACCAAGGTAGGGTCTGAAGACCCTATTTGTAAGATCCATGAAGATAGTCAGTGCATTGGTCAACCCAAAAGACATCATAACAAACTCATATTGCCCATACCTAGTCTGGAAGGTCATCTTAGGAATATCACACTCCCTCACCTTCACTTGATGATACCCAGACCAAATATCAATCTTAGAAAAGCGGCTAGCCCCTTGTAATTGGTCAAACAAATCATCAATTCTTGGAAAAGGATACCTATTCTTGATGGTTACCCTATTAAGTTGTCGCTAGTCAATACACATTATAAGGAACCCATTCTTCTTTTTCTTAAACAAGATTGGTGTACCCCAAGGTGATTGAATAGGCCTAATAAAACCCTTCTCCAATAAGTCCCTCATTGTTCCTTCAAATCCTTCAACTATATCGGGGCCATACGGTAAAGGGGAATAAAAATGGGTTGACTATCGAGAAGGAGGTCTATACCAAAATCCATTTCCATTTCGAGAGGAACACTGAGAAGGTCATTTGGAAAGACATCAAGAAAGTCATTTAAAACTGAAACTGACTCTTTGGGAAGGACCTTGGACTCCACATCCCTAACCCTCACAAGATAGTAAAGACAACCCTTAGAAATCAACTTATGGACTTTAATGCAAGAGATAAACCTACACTTGACCACAACATTATGACTCTCACACTCAAGAATGGGTTCATTTGGAAATTGGAACTTGACCTTACGGGTTCTATAATTAATAGAGGCATAGTATGCATGCAACCAATCCATCCGAAGAATGATATCAAAATCAACCATATCTAACTCAACAAGATCACAAGGCAACATTTTAGGCAAGATGCAAATGGGATAATTTCTATAGACCTTGCTAGCAATAATAGATGCACCAATAGGAGTAAACACCTCATATGACTCACGCAACAATTCGGGTTCAGCATAGAAATTTTGGCAACAAAAATGGTAACAAAATAAAGAGTGGCACCCACATCAATCAATCCATACACATCAAAATCAAACACTTTTAACATACCGCTGATGACATCGAGAATCTCCTCAACCCCATGCCTCACTTGTAGTGCATAGAACCGATTATACCTTGGGGCACCACCTTTTTGACCACCTCTCCCCAAAGGGATGACATTAGAACTTTGTGGATGAACCTCCTTACCCTTGATGTGATTTCAAGGGCAATCCATCATCTTATGCCCAACTTTCCCATAACCATAACAAGCATTAGTATCCCTCAAGCACGGGCCACTATGACCCCTACCATATTTTGGACACCCACCATTAGGAACCATACCTCCAACACCTTGGGCCCTTGGAAACTCACTGGTAACCCTCTTTTGAAAAGCATGACATAGAGTAAGAAGAAGGAAAACATTTCCTAAACGCCTCATAGCCTCTTACTCATATTTATTGTGTACAACTCAATCATGAACAAGACTCTAATCAATGCAGAGTGTTGAATGTCGAGAACCATTAACAATATATATCTCTAATACCAAGTTTGTCATGAGCCAAGCCGAGGGCTTAGATGTGACAGGGCGCAAGGGGAACCCAAAGGAACTCCAAGCAATCCTCTTAGCACATCATTACACATCCTTGGTCACAGAAGTAATAAAATAACATTAAGGTATAGTAAATAGGTATAACCATGGCTAAGGGACATCTTTCATATCATAAACAATGAGATTCAACAGAGAGTGAAAGCTTATAACATTATACATGACATGTCCAACAACGCCTCTATTAGATAAAAGTGGGGGCAAAGACAAGCAACCGAGCTCGCCATCATATTCAATATATACATAAAATAAATATAGTCTTAGAACATAGGATAAGATCATAAGCATAGTCTCGGGAATGGAGAAGTCACCAACAAGCTTGAGTGAAATTGTATTTGCCACATGGAGGAAGATGCTCAAGTGGGGCTCTGAGTCCTATATGGTGACATCATGAAGGCACAAAGTATACGTTAGTATATTTGAATGTACTACGTCTGTAGGACGCAATGCAACAAGCGATAAGCACCATAAACAAAATACATAACATAGGCAATGAATAAGCATATAGCAATATGGCATGTATGAATGACGCTTGAAGTAAACCAAGCTTACATAGAACATACTCCAGGTGTAAGTATAGACTATATAAGTGAATATCCAAGGCCTACCACTTCTTTGGAGAGGCGCATGAGGTACAAACCCTTTTATATAGTTGATGAGGTACAAACCCCCCTCGCAACACGGTTGACGAGGTACAAACCTCCTGACATAGTTGATATAGTACAAACCCCCCATCATGGTTATTAGGGTATAAACCCCTTGACATGGTTGCATAGGCCTGCCACCTCCCAAGCAAGGCGATCGAGGTATAAACCCCTCAACATGATTACCCGAGCCTAGAACCTCCCTAGTAAGGCATGGTCATTTCTACACACTATAGCGACAATATCATAAACATACATTAATTTCATCTTCATATACTCATTCAACTCATCATACATCTATTGGTCCTTTAATTCCTCAAAAACCTATAATCGAATATTTTATCGAACACTTGGAGGGTGTGTAGTGCTAGTATAAAATCATGTAATTCAAGAGTGGAATCATGCTACAAAATTCAATGTAAAACCATCAATAGATACTTGTGTAACAGCCTTAAGTAATATATGTTAAATTCCTTCATGAAATCTCACAATAGATTTTAGATTCATAGCTCAAAACATGCTGAAACAATCACAATTTCATGAAATCCTAACATAGTGCGTAGTAAAATTCATAATAAGTAAGACCCATGAGTAAATCAACTTTAAATCATGCAATTTGAGGTTAAAAAAAAGGTTAGGCATCATGGGTAAAAGGAACCCATGAAAGAAACCCACATACCTTAGCTTTTGGAGAATTATTGAAGAAGATTGGAGATAGAGACTTGAAGTTTGAATGAAAACCTTAAGATCTAAAAGAGTTTTGGGACTTGGATTTGGGATGAAATATTGTTTAAGTGTTTGAGACGATTTTGGGAAATGTCTTGAATGTTATGAGGGTGAAATATGGCTAAGTATAGGTGTTTTTATGCATAGGAGGACTTGGGCCCAAGACCCAAAAGCCTTGAACGAGATAAATATCACTGGTAACAAACTACACAAGTCTGCATCAGGTCTGCCATACAGGCCTATCACGGAGGCAAGATTTATATAGGTCCACGACAGTTGTGCATTGTGGCACGTCGTTGACTGATTCTAGAAATTAAAATTTTGAAAAAATAAAATTATGATTTGTTTGCTCTAAAATTGAAGTTAGACCCATTTTACACTCATTTTGACCTCCCGAACAAGAATATGAATTCAAATTTTGATATCATGCATAGGTTTTGAGATTATTGAAATTACGATTCTGGGCACTTTCAAGGAACATTTTTGGACACTTTTTGGGATCATTTCAATGACCTTTTCGATCATCTTCAAGGGGCTAGTCACTTTTCTAAGATTGATATTTGGTCTGGGTATCACCAAGTGAAAGTGAGGGAATGTGACATACCCAAGATGACTTTTCGGACTAGGTATGGGCGGGCACTTTGAGTTTGTGGTTATGTCTTTTGGATTGACTAATACATTGGCTATATTTTTGGATCTTATGAATAAGGTCTTTAAACACTACCTTGACTTGTTTGTGGTGGTTTTTATTGATGGTATCTTGATTTATTACCATTGAGAGGAAGAGCATGTGGATCATTTGAGGGTGGTGCTACAAATCTTGAGGGAGGAGAGGTTGTATGCAAAATAGGAAAAATGTGAGTTTTGTTTGAAAGAGGTCAATTTTATAGGGCAGGAGATGGCATTAAGGTGGATCCTAAGAAGACGAAGGTGATTAGAAATTGCGCTAAACCTTTGACTGCATCGGACATTAGAAATTTCTTGGACTTGGGGAGTTATTACCAGAGGTTTGTAAATGGTTTCTCTTCTATTGCTTGTCCTATGACTAAGTTGACACAAAAGAAGGTAAAACTTTTATGGACTATTGAGTGTAAAAGGAGTTTTCAAACTTTGAAATATAAGCTTGTCTACGCTCATATCTTGTCTCTACCAAAAGGGTTGGAAGAGTTTGTTATACATTGTGATGCATCAAGAATTCATTTTGGCTGTGTTTTGATGCAATGTGGTAAGGTGATAACATATGCCTCTAGACAACTTAAGGTGCATGAGAAGAATTATCCCACCCATGATCTTGAATTTGCCGCCGTAATATTATATTTGTAAATTTGGTGTCACTACTACTATGGGATTCAGGTTCATGTGTTTACCGACTACAAGAGTCTCCCATATGTTTTCACCCAAAAAGATCTTAACTTGTACAAATAAGGTGGTTAGAAGTCCTTAAAGATTAAGATATAAGTGTGCATTATCACCCCAGAAAAGCTAATATTATGGTTGATGCTCTAAGTAGGGTGTTTATGTATAGTCTAGCGCATATTGATGATAGTGGCAAAGAGGTGGCTAGAGAGGTTTATCAGTTGGCTAGGTTGGTGGTTAAGCTAGATGAGGTTCATAATTATGTTGTAGTAGTTGTTGATGGTTCTACATTTTCCTTGATTGAGGAGGTAAAGGCAAAACAAGATCTTGACCCCGCCTTTGTAGAGTTGAAGGCCTTGGTGAGAGATGGTAAAGTGGAGGTTTTCTATCAAAGGAGAGATGTTATCTCTTGTTGCATTGCATCGTACATACTTAGTACATTTAAACATACTAATGCATACTCTTGCCTACATGATATCACCATGTAAGAACCTGTGCCCAAATCGATCACCTCCTCCACATGGCTAGATCGGTACTACTTAAGCTTGTGGTGAGTCCTTCACTTGGGGGACCTTAGTCTATGTTGCTCTTATTATGTATTGAGACATTCTTCTTTATGTTCTATTTTGACTATGAGGGTGAGATTGGTCGTTTATCTTGGTCCATGCTCTTATCTATGTGTTAGAGGTATTTGTTGGATATGATGTGTACCTATGATATGAGCTTTGACTCTTGTCTCTTAATTATGAATTTTTTTTGAAACTTTTCCCTTATTCCCTTTGCCCCTATTCTTATGCTTTATGTCATTTATGTGCTTCTGCGACCAATAATGTATAATGACAAGTTAAGAGGCTTGCTTGGGGTTTCTTCGGGTTCCCCATTTGTTGTGTCATGTTTAGGACCTAGGCTTAGGTCATTAAAAACTTGGTATGAGAGCACTAGGTTGATAGAACCTTGCAGTCCAACACACCGTATAAATTAGAGTCCTATTCATGGTTGTGAAGTGCACCATATGTATGAATAAAAAAGGCTATGAGATGTTCTAGGAAATGCTTCTCTTCTTTATGTTCTAAGTCATGCTATAGAGTTATGGTAAGTTTTTCCCCCTTAACAATTGTTCTTTACTATGCTAGATCAAGACAATCACTCGAAGAACAAGGGCCTAAACTCCCTAGGATCAACCTACCAATGGTGAGCTCCGGGATACTCTCACTATGCTTGCCCAAGTTGTGGCCAATCAAGTCAATCAAGGAGTCCAAGCCCCTCATGCTACTAATCGGGGAGCTAGGGTAAGGGCTTTCATGAGAATGAGTCCTCCGGTGTTCTATGGGTCAAAGGTGGATGAAGATCCACAAGAGTTCGTCAATAAGGTCTACAAGAACTTGAATTTTATAGTTATTGGGCTGATGAAAAGGTAGAGTTGGCAGCATACCAACTCAAAGGGGTAGCCCAAATATGGTATGATCAACGGAAGTATGAGAAGGGAATTGGTAATGTGGTGCTTTGTAGGAGCTCAAATTTGCTTTCCTTAATAGGTTTTTCCCTCTTGAACTTATGGAAGCTAAGTTGGTAGAGTTCATGAACTTGAAACAAGGTGCTATGAGTGTGAGGGAGTATGCCCTCATGTTTAATAAACTTTGAAAGTATTCTCCTCATTTAGTGGTCGATCCTAGATCTTGGAAGAACAAATTTGTGATGAGGGTCTCCGACTTGGTCAGTGAGGAATGTAGGTCCAATTCACTAATTAGTGACATGGACTTATCTCAGTTGATGAAATATGTAGAGCAAATGGAGGAGTAAAAGGTGAGGAAGATGAGAGGGCGTGAGTCTAAGAGTGCCCATCTTGGGGGTAAGTTCCAAAGGAGTGGCCATTTCCATCAAGGCGAAGGGTGTCATCATGCTACTAATGGGGGTTTGTCAATGACTTCCCTAGGCCTTAAGGTGTTCGTGTTGTGGCTTCTATTAATGTGTGTCCTATATGTGGGAAGAGTCATAGGGTCCCGTATTTGAAGAGTTCTAATGCATTCTTGGATTGTATGGAGCTTGGTCACTAAAGGATAGATTGTGCAAGAAACTGTGGCAAGGATAAGGCTGCAAATGTTATTCCATTGTGTAGAGGTGATCCTCAAGGTGGTGCCCCAAGGCACAATTGATTTTAGGCTCTACATGGAAGTCAAGGGATTCGTGACATTCCTGATGTTGTTAGCGGTATGTAAAAAATATTTGACTTTGATGTGTATGCTTTGATTGATCCAAGTGCCACTCTTTCCTTTGTTACCCCTTTTGTTGCTAAAAAGTTCCATATTGCCCCCAAGTTGTTGCATGAGTTATATGAAGTGTCTACTACTATCGGTTTCTCTATTGGTCGTAGGAAAGTTTAGAGAAGTTTTCTAATTTACATTTTGCATAAGTTTTTTCCTTGTGATCTTGTTGAAATAGACATGGTAGATTTTGATATAATTCTTGGGATGGATTGGTTGCATGCCTACTATGCTTCTATTTATTGTACAACCCTTAGGGTTAAGTTTTAATTCCCTAATGAACCCATCCTTGAGTGGGAAATTCAAGATGTGGTGGTTAAGGGTAGAGTCATTTCTTGCATTAAAGCCCGTAAGTTGATCTCTAAGGGGTGTCTTTACTATCTCATGAGGTTTAGGGACGTGGTGTCTAAAGTCCCTTCCACAGAGTCAGTTCTGATTGTAAATGAGTCTCTTGATGTCTTCCCAAATGATCTTCCCAATGTTCCCCTCAAAATGAAAATTGATTTTGGTATAGACCTCCTCCCCGATACTCAACCTATCTCTATTCTCCCTTACCGTATGACCCCAGCGAAGTTGAAGGAGTTAAAGGAACAATTGAAAGATTTGTTGGAGAATAGATTTATTAGGCCTAGTAATCACCATAGGGAGCTCCAGTGTTATTTGTGAAGAAGAAGGATAGGTCACTTAGAATACGTATTGACTACCAACAACTCAATAGGGTCACTATAAAGAATAGGTATCCTCTTTCAAGAATTGATGAATTATTTGACCAATTGCAAGGGGCCAGCTATTTCTCTATGATTGATCTTCGGTTTGGATATCAAGTAAGGGCGAGGGAATGTGATATTCCCATGATGGCTTTCCAGAATACATATATGGGCATTATAAGTTTGTTGTGATGTCATTTGGGCTAACGGTGCATAGCCCATCTTCATAGACCTAATGAATAGGGTCTTCACACCTTACATTGATTCCTTTGTTGTGGTCTTGATTGATGATATATTGATCTATTCACATAGTAGGGAGGAGCATATGGGGCATTTGAGGGTTGTGTTGCAAAGATTGAGGGAGGAGAAATTCTATGACAAATATGACAAGTGTGAATTTTGGTTGAAGAAGGTTGTATTCTTAGGTCATGTGGTGTTGGGGGATGGTATAAAAGTGGATCTTAAGAAAGCCGATGTGATTAAGAATTGACCTAGACTGTTGACCCTGTCAGATATTAGGAGCTTCTTGGGCCTAACGGGTTACTATAGAAGGTTTGTGAATGGTTTCTCCTCCATTGCTTTCCCTATGACAAAATTGACTCAAAAAAAGGTTAAATTTATGTGGACCGATTAGTGTGAGAGAAACTCCCAAATATTAAAGAAAAGCTTGTGTCCACTTCGATATTATCACTACTTGTATGGAGTGAATGTGGATGTGTTCATCGATCATAAGACTGTCTTCACTCAAAAAGATCTCAACTTTAGGAAAAGTAGATGGTTAGAACTTCTTAAAGACTATGATATAAGTGAGCACTATCATCCGGGTAAGGCAAATATGGTGGCAGATGCTTTGAGTAGGGTGACTATGGATAGCCTAGCCCATGTTGATAGTGGTGATAAGGAATTTGCTAGGGAGGTGCATCAATTGGATAGATTAGGAGATAGGTTGGAAGAGGTTGGTGATGACGGTATGATTATTGTTGATGGATCTAAGTCTTCATTGGTTGATGAGGTGATAGCAAAACAAGATCTTCACTCCTCCTTACTTGAATTAAAGTCCTTGGTGAAAGAGGGCAAAGTAGAGGTTTTCTCCCAAGGGGGAGATGGTGCCCTTAGGTACCAAGGTAAATTGTGTGTTCCTTGTGTTGATGGTTTGAGGGAGAAGATCCTTGATATGATGAATTCTATATAAAGTGTTGCATTAGACCAATGCGGGGGGACCAAGTGCTCGGGTAACCTAGATGGGAGTTTGTACTCATCAACCTAGTGAGGGGTTTGTACTTCACCACCAGGGTGATGTGGTGGCATCATCATCAACCTAGATGGGGGTTTGTACTCATCAACCTAGTGAGGGGTTTGTATCTCACCACCTAAGTGATGGGCTTGCATCATCACCAACCTATCAAGGGCTTTTTACTTAAGAAAGCTAGCTTGGTCTCTTCTACACATATGATATCTTATATAAGCATGAGTTACTTAAGCATGTTTTACTTATGCATTGATCATATATGCCATATTGATTATGGTTATTGCCTATTGTTATGCATTTTGATTAAGGTGCCTATCTCATATTGTATTGCATCCTACATACTTAGTACATTGAAGCACACTAACGTATACTCTTGCCTACATGATATCACCATGTAGGAACCGATGCCCAAGTCGGTCATCCTCCTCCACGTGGCTAGATCGGCACTACTCAAGCTTGTGGTGAGTTCTCCACTTTGGGGACCTTAGTCTATATTGCTCTTATTATGTATTGAGATAATCTTCTTTATGTTCTATTTTGACTATGAGGGTGTGCTCGGTTGCTTGTCTTGGCCCCCCGCTCTTTTCTATGTATTAGAGGTATTTGTTGGACATGATATATACCTATGATATGATCTTTGACTCTTATACCTTGATTATAATGTTTTTTTGAAACTTTCCCCTTAGTCCATTTGCCTCTATTCTTAAGTTTTATGTCATTTATCTGCTTCCACGACTAATGATGAGTAATGACAAGTTAAGAGGCTTATTTGGGGTTCATTGGGATTTTCCATTCTGCATGTCACATCTAGGCCCTAGTCTCGGGTCATGATAGTTGTTTAGTTTGGTTCCGCAACCAATGATATATAATTGATATGTTAAGAGGCTTGTTTAGGTCTCTTCGAGTTCCCATTTGTTGTGTCACGTCTAGGCCCTAGGCTTGGGTCATGATACCTACAATATATGGACAAGATGAAGAGAAGTATTTGAGTTTATTTACAAGTTTAATATATTGTTCATAACCTCATACTTTATTTTTTAAAGAAATAAAGGTCCTGAAACAAGCAAGCATTTGATTTAGTGTGCGTTAGTACAATGATAAATTGACTGGTGATGTTTACCCATGTTGGCATGTCATATTTTTTTTTAGAAGACCATAGCAATTTAATAGGGATATTGTGCACCAAGGAAGGTCCAACAAATACACCTTTGTGATTGAAGGTAGAAAGTATATTCTTGCACCTCTCAATCCATACCAAGTGAGTGATGATTATCAGGCTGTGAAGGAGCTTTGAGAGAAAATTAAGGTGGATGAGTCAAAGGGTGATTGTTGGAGTTCTATTATTGTTTCAAATGAAAGAGGTTCCTTGGTTAAAAATAAGAAGAATATATTCATGGTGGCAAAGCCAAGCAAGTGTCTAAAGGGTGTGGATGAGGGACACTTTCTAGTCTACCTTGTCAACACCCATCTTTTATTGCTTGCTAACCAAAATACTAGCACTTTGCCTAGTATGGTTTCTTCTCTTTTATAGGACTATGATGAGATATTTTAAGAGGAGATGCCCGCAGGACTTCCTCCTTTAAGGGGAATTAAACAACAAATAGATTTTAAATTGGGTTCACAAATTCCCAACCATCCAGCCCATAGGAGCAATTCGGATGAGATAAAGGAGCTACAGAAACAAGTAGAAGTGCTTGTTGAAAAGGGGTTGATCAAAGAGAGCCTAAGTCCTTGTGTCATACCGGTGATTCTTGTTCCCAAGAAAGATGGCACATGGAGAATGTGTATTGATTGTAGATCTGTAAATAAGATCATGATGAACTATCAACATCCAATTCGTAGGCTTAATGATGTGTTTGATGAGCTATGTGGCTCTAGGGTATTCTCCAAGACTGACCTTCAAATTGGGTATCATCAAATTTGTATGAAACTGGGTGATGAATGGAAAATGGCTTTCAAGACAAAGTTTAGGTTATATGAATGGCTTGTGATGCCATTTGGATTGACAAATGCCCCAAGCACTTTCACGAGGTTGATGAGTCATGTTCTCAAACCATTCATCAACAAGTTTGTTGTGGTATATTTTGATGACGTCCTTGTGTATAGCAAGATGATTAAGGAATATGTGTCCCATTTGAAGCACGTGTTGGATGTCTTATTACAAGAGTATCTCTTTTCTAATCTCAAGGAGTCCTCATTTTGTGTTGAAAAGATTGTGTTTTTATGTTTGGCGGTTAGTGAAAATGGGATAGAGGTTTATGAAGAGAAGGTAGAGTCCATCAAGTCTTGGCCAACTCCAACCAATGCAACCAAGGTAAGAAGTTTGCATGGGATAGAAAGTTTTGTCGTCAATTTGTAAAATGTTTTATTTCAATTTCTTCTCCTTTGACAGAGTTAACCAGTAAAGATATACCTTTTTATGAGGGAAGAATAATAGAAGTCCTTTCAAGCTTGAAATCGATGTTGAGTCCTTCACATTGATTTAACTACCCAACTTGATAAGACCTTTAACATTGAATATGATGCTTTGGATATTGGAATAGGTGGTGTGTTGATGCAAGAGGAAAAACCATTGGCTTACTTTAATGAAAAGCTAAAGGGGGATACTCTCAAGTACTCAACTTATGACAAGGAATCATATAGACTTGTGCGGGTGTTGGCTCATTGGCAATATTACTTGTGGCATAAAGTGTTTGTGATAAGGAATGATGATTAGTCTTTGAAGCATTTTAAGGGGCAATCCAAGTTGTACAAGTGACATACAAAGTGGGTTGAATTCATTGAAACCTTTCCCTATATGATCAACTACAAGCATGGTACGAAAAATATGGTAGCGGATGCTCTATCAAGAAGGATTGTACTGGTGACTATCTTGGCTTCTAGAATGATGGGGTTTGAAAGCTTAAAAGAATTCTATTCTAGGGATCCCAACTTCAAAGATACTTTTTATAATCTTACCCAAGGGAAGCGGGTTGATAGGTTTCAATTGGTTGATGGTTTTTTGTTCAAGGATAGACAAGCTTGTATTTCAATGAGCTTATGGAGAGAGCTACTTGTCAAGGAGGCACAAAATGGTTGTTTGACAGGACACTTTGGGTTACCCAAAACACTTCACCTTCTAAAGGATCAATTATTTTTGCCTAAGATGAAGCACAACGTGGAAAGAATTTGTGGACAATGTCTCGATTGTAAGCATGCCAAATCCATGACTCGGCCCAAAGGTAAGTATACATCTATCCCTACTCCTAGTAGCCCATGTATGGATATCTCTATGGGTTTTGTATTGGGTCTTTCTAGGATAAAAAAAAAGGACATGATAGCATATTTGTGGTAGTGGATAGATTTTCTAAAATGACTCATTTTATTCAATGACATAAATGTGATGATGTATCCCATGTATTTGTCATCAATATTCTTATATTGCATGGAATCCCTCAATCCCTTATTAGTGATAGGGATTTCAAATTTCTTAGTCAATTTGGAAAAGTCTATGGGATACACTTGGTACCAAACTTATGTTCTCTACTTCTTGCCACCCTCAAACAGATGGGCAAACTGAAGTAGTCAATAGGACTCTTGGAAGCATTCTGCAATGCATGATTAGAGGAACCCCAACTACTTGGAAATACTACTTACCCTTGATTGAATATGCATATAATCGGTCTTCCCACTCCTATATTGGAATGTCACTATTTGAGGCATGTTATGGCATTAAACCTTTGTTTCCACTAACTATGACTCCATATATAGTAATATTGTTTTAAGCCTAGATGCCAAGCAAAGGGAAAAGGAGATGATGAGCATTCATGCCAAGTTTAAAGAGGCCATTGAAGAGAACAATTCAAAGGTGGCTATTCTAAAGAATATTGGGAGAAAAGAAGTGATCTTAAACACAAATGATTGGGTGTGGGTACATTGTCGAAAAGAGAGATTTGTACATGTTCGAAAAGGAAAGCTAAGCCCAAGAGGAGATGGACCTTTCAAAGTACTTAAGAGAATCAGTGACAACGCCTACATGATTGACTTGCTAAGTGAGTATAATGTCATAATGTTTTCAATGTTAGTGATTTATTTCCTTGTGTTATAGGTGAATATTTGGATTCGAGGATGAATCCTTTACAAGAAAGGGAGGATGATAACATGCAAAGCTATATGACATAAACATGAGTGACATGTACCCCTCAAAACCATTCACAAGGAGTCAAGCAAAAGATCTCCAAAACCTACAAGCAATGTTCACGAAAAAGAAAGCATTAGAGGAGCTTTAGGTTCACCAAAGAAAGGCTTACAGTGTGTGGAGGTCTATCAAGGTGAGAAGAGGGAAGAAAAGAGGTCATGTATGCAAATGGCTACTGCTTGAATTCAAGGATTTGAAAAGAAGGCAACCAAACAAAGCTCTTACTCATTAAGGGTAAAATTATACAAAAAATATATTTGTTTATTTATCTAGTATAAATAGTCATATTTTAGCATTTGGAAGACTTAGACTATTTTGAATATTGAATTCTCAAATTGTAGTATCTTCTTAGTGAGTAATTAGTGAGTAATTATGGTGAACTCTTAGAATTGTTAGTTGACTTGTTTGCTTGATTAATTGAAGTGTTAACCATTTGTGGTTCTTGGTTTCGTTAGTTGTCTTTATAGGGTTTTATTTGGGTTGTTGAAATCAATTGGGAGGTGAGAGTTTTCAGAACCCCAAATAAAACCCTAGAAAGACAATTGAATGATATATTTGCTTGGTCTTACGATGACATTCTAGGATTAAGTACTGACATAGTCTCAAACAAATTGCCAATCAATCCCGCTTGCCCACCAATCAAGCAAAAGACAAGAAAATTCAAGCCAGATTTGGGTCTAAGGATCAAAGATGAAGTAACTAAGCAAATTCAAGCGAATGTCATAAGGGTTACAAATTATCCCACATGGCTGGCCAACAGTGTCCTAGTACCAAAGAAGGATGGGAAAATCAGATATATGGATTATCGAGATCTCAATCGAGCTAGCCCTAAGGATAATTTTCCTCTTCCAAATATTCAAATACTCCTTGATAATTATGCAAAACATGAGTTGCAATCATTTGTGGATTGTTTTGAGGGGTACCACCAGGTATTGATGGATGAAGATGATGTAGAAAAGACAGTATTCATCACACCATGGGGGTATATTGCTATAGGGTGATACCATTTGGTCTTATGATTGCTGGAGCAACCTACATGAGGGCCATGCCTCTTTTTCATGACATGATCCATAAGGAAATTAAAGTATATATGGATGACATCATTATCAAGTCTAAGCAGAGCTTCGACCATTTGGATGGTTTATGAAACTTCTTTGAAATATTGCGAAAGTATGACTTGAAATTGAATCTGGCAAAATATGTATTTGGGATACTCGTAGGAAAACTGTTAGGATTCATTGTCAATCAAAAGGGTATAGAGTTAGATTCATCAAAAGTCAAAGAAATCCAAGAACTACCTCCTCCTAGCACCAATAAGGACGTGATGAGTTTCCTAGGAAGACTCAACTACATCAGTCGATTCATCACTCAGTCCACAATAATATGCGAACCCATATTCAAATTGTTGAAGAAAGATGCTGCCAAAAAATGGACGGAAGAATGTTAAAGGGCTTTGGATAAAATCAAGGAATATTTATCTAATCCGCCAGTGTTGGCCCCACCTGAGCCAGAAAGGCCTTTATTGCTATATTTATCTGTTATGGATGGTCCATTTGGATACATGCTGGGACAACACGATGAGACAGGGAGAAGAGAACAAGTCATTTACTACTAAAGAAAGAAGTTCCCCCCATACCAGGCAAGATGCACCTTGTTGGAATGAACTTGTTGTGCTTTGACTTGGATCGCGTAAGCATTTAGGCACTATTTGTCCGTATACACCATGTACTTAATCTCGAGAATGATCCACTCCATTATATGTTTCCGAAGTCGATGCCTATAGGGAAATTGGAAAAATGGCAAATTTTGTTGAGTGAGTTTGATATTGTTTACATAATGCAGAAAGCTATTAAAGGACAACCCTTAGTTAACCACCTTGCAGAACACCCAGTGGATCAAAATTATAAGCCACTGAAAAACCTACTTCCCTGATGAAGAGGTATTGTTCATAGGAGAAGACATAGTAGAAACATACGATGGGTGGAGGATGTTCTTTGATGGAGCATCAAATTCCGAAGGAGTTGGAATAGGAGCAGTTCTAATTTCAAAGACAGGCCAATATTACCCAATTTTAGCCAATATCAGATTTGATTATGTAAACAACATAGCAGAGTATGAAGCTTGTATCCTAGGATTCAAGGTGGTTGTAGACATGGACATCAAAGAAGTCTTGGTAATAGGCGATTCTGATTTGTTTATTCATCAAGTTCGAGAAGAATGGGCTACTAAAGATGTTAAGATCCTTCCTTACTTGCATTACATAAAGGAGTTGAGTAAGAGATTCATGAATATTAAATTCAAACATGTCGCTCGAACTCAAAATGAGTTTGTCAATGCTTTAGAAACATTGTCCTCAATGATTCAGCATCCAGACAAGAATTACATCGATCCTATTGGAGTATAGATACACGACCAGCATGCATATTATTTTCATGTAGATGAGGAATTGGATAGAAAAGTATGGTACTACGACATCAAAAGGTCGATAGAAGCACAACAGTACCCTGAAAATGCCACAAACAATAAAAAGAGGACATTGAGAAGAGTGGTCAATCATTTCTTTCTTAATGGGGAAATCCTATATAGGAGAACTCCAGATTTAGGATTACTAAGATGTATCAACACCACAGAAGCAACAAGACTTTTGGAAGAGGTATATGCAAGAACATATGGGTCTCACATGAATGGGTTCACACTGGCGAGAAAGATTTTAAGACTGTCACGCCCCAAGTTACCGTTAGGGCAGACTGGCACCCTTGCCGATAAGGCTCGGGAGAACCAACCTATATCTATTCGCTTATATACATATTATAATAAAATTTCTATGTTTTGCATGCTTGTAGGGTGATAAATGGTAATAATGAGCTAAAAGAAGATGCGTATATCTAGGCCATTGGGGCCACAGTGCCTAATGTACGAGACATGACCACACTTTAGTTTACATAGTCTACAAAGCCTCTAGTCGAGAGAAAGTATTCATAAATATTTGGGACAGGCCTCATCTGAATTAACTGTATAATATAAACACATAAACTCTAAATACGCACAAAGCTCCGAAATAACCTAGAGCTTGGTAACAACAGCTGAATGTTCTGAACTCTACTAGGAAGATCTATTAGCACCTGTACTAGCAGCATGAAATGCAAGTCCCCCAGAAGGGACTCAGTATAAGATAATATACTGAATATATAAGGCAATAAATATTGTACATGAAATATTACTCAAATAAAATTATGCACTGATTGCGGATAAGAGACCACCTTTAGTTATACTTTGGGATCAAGTACTTTATGTTCTTTAGATTGCTTTACCTTTACTGTAAAATCTGTACTATAAAATCTATGCACAGCTATACTCAAAATCTAACTGATCAGTGGTAAACTGTATCAGGATTGTCCCTATTCTAAGTTCTCCCCCTCAAGCTACCACCCATAAATTGTATTGGGATCGTCCCTATGCTAGGTTCTCAATGAACCCCCTCGGGCTACCACCCATAAACTATATTGGGATCGTCCCTATG